>CAHIKZ030004626.1:5052500-5065000 GCA_903632075.3 Acanthosepion pharaonis | reverse complement strand
TAGAGAGCAGTTTAGCAGTTTGGAGGTGTTAAAATTAACAAGCAATTCTTTACATCTGGTTAACAACAGACTGTACGTCTTTTTTTTGGGATAAGCTGCCAATTTGACCATATTGATCTGATCAGAGTTATGTGAAAGTGAATATAATGAACTTGATTGGAATTCAAACTTGCCATGCTGATCTTTCATCTTGTGCCGCTAACCATTTCACTACCTGCAAATCCAGTCCTAACTGTTGTAGGACTTGCAGAAGATGGTAATTTAAGAAAGAGAATACTTCAAATGGATTTGGTATGGTTCTGCTATTTATCACATTCTGGTTGCTAAGTGTAGTGCGGCTAAGTATCCTCTGTATTTCTTTCATAAAGTTTTATTAATTATAAACATCTTTCCAACACCATTTTCCACCTGATAGTTTTGAAGTTGAGCTCTACTTAAGTGACGAACATTCAACCCAGAGGTTTTTTTGGTTTTTTTAAAGCATCCAATGATTAATCCAAGCACAGATATGAACATCATCTGTTAATTAAGAACTGGCATCAGATTTTAGGTTACAAGAAACAACAATATCTGATTTGTCGATAACTTTGCAATCTCTTTATTAGAGTTAAAAAAAATATGAAAAGAAAAATAACAATGTTTGGAAACCAACTTAGAAATGCACAAAACTCAGTAGAAAAAAAGCAATGAACAGGATGAAGATCAGATAAAAGAGCAGGTTAAGTGATATCATATAAGAGATTAAAGAAACAATGGAAGTGAATGGGACATGTAGCAAGAAGAAAGGACAACAGATGGAGCAAAAGGTTGATTGAAGAGCACTACACAAAATACAGAGAGGGTGAAGTCAAAGGGATTACTGCTAAGACAAGGCAGAGAGCAGGCACAGTTCCAACAATTATAAGAGTTCCAGAAGTTGATAATTTTAGAAAGAGAATACATCAAATAAAAATCATGGATTTAACATTGTTTTGCTACTTGTCACCTTTTGGTTGCTAAGTGTAGTGTCGCTAAGTATACTCTATATTTTTTTACATAAAGTTTTATTAATTATAAACATGTTCCCAACAGCATTTTCCTCCTGATCATTTTGAAGTTGAGCTCTATTTAAGTGATGAACATTTAACCAAGAGTTCTTTAAAGGATTCAGTCAGTAATCCAATCAACATCACCTGGAGAGAAAGAAAAAAGAGAAAAAGAAATAGAGGGAAAGAAAAAGAGAGAAAAAGAAATGGAGCGAAAGAAAAAGAGAGAAAAAAGAAATGGAGGGAAAGAAAAAGAGAGAAAAAGAAATGGAGCGAAAGAAAAAGAGAGAAAAAAGAAATGGAGTGAAAGAAAAAGAGAGAAAAAAGAAATGGAGTGAAAGAAAAAGAGAGAAAAAAGAAATGGAGCGAAAGAAAAAGAGAGAAAAAAGAAATGGAGCGAAAGAAAAAGAGAGAAAAAAGAAATGGAGGGAAAGAAAAAAGAGAATGGAGAAAGAAAAAAGAAAAAGAGAAGGAAAGAGAAAGAAAGAGGGGAAGGAGGAAGAAAGAGAAGAAAAGAAAGAAAAAGAACAAAAAGAAAAGAACAAAGAAAAAATGGATAAAAATTTGAGAGATGTTCATTTTTTTTATCAGTCACTAAAGGCCATGATTGTCAAAGACATTCTAGAAATTATAGAATGCAAAGGATGTTGTTTTTCAAAGTCACAAATGTAGAAGTTGGAACATCATTTGAGTTGGCCATGCAAATATTTTTCATCCCAGTGAGGCAGAAATACAAATATTATGATGATTTCTGCAAACAAGATTCCATGTTCAGAGGCCAATTATAAAGTGATCAGATTTTAAAGTCTATCAAGAGTAAAAGATGGACAATGTTGACTTTTAGCAAACTGGATAAATATATCTACCCTGCTTTGATGGGGATAAATATAAGCATTTTAATACAAGAATATTAACAGTATGTGTGTGTGTGTGTGTGTGTGTGTGTGTGTGTGTATATATATATATTAATAAATATACATAGTATCCCTGATGAGGGATAATATCTATATTTATTAATATATACTTAATAGCTCTGTTGTATTACATTGAGCACTATTTTATTAACACCAGCACAATATGTGCTATATATATATATATATATATATATATGAAGTGGACAATGAGGTTAACAGAGTGGCGATAGTCTGTTTCATGCTTGAAGGCAATCTGAAGATTTCATTAAAGCATGAAATGAACTGCTGAAAGGTGTAGAGTGAGTCTTTATGACCATAGCTCAATTAGATCTCATTTAAATATTCATGGAGACCTACAGGACATTATTCGTAACATACTTGTTAACAACACTAATATAATAGCATCATATACATGCAAAAATTGCTAAAACATAATGGAAGCCTTATTAATAAAAACAAACAAACCAACACTTAATAATATTAACTATGAACATGAACTCAATATCTTGACCATGTTTTGAAAAATTAAAACATTTTATAAAACATACATGCAAGAAACTATTTCTTATTTAACAGTTAAAATATTTAATCCTTGAAAATGGCTGAATGTATAGCTGAAAGCACTCGGATAAAAAGAATATTTGGACAGTTTTTATATAATTTATGAGAAAAAAATTATTAGATTGCATGAGAAATTGTATAAAAAGCTAAATAAAAGCATCTTGTCTGCCATATTCAATGAAATGTGTATGAAAGATGTATAGCTGCCTAAATACACAAATATATATATATATGTGTGTGTGTGTGTGTTTTTAACAGAATTTTTATCTTATCTGAGAAGGATTATTCATAATTTAGAAAAGTCCATCAATAAAATTGACACAAAACATCTGTTGTCTTTAATAAAATATATGTGGTTGTAGCCTTGCTAGGATCCGAAATAAAGACACAAGAGAGGAATTGAGTTAAACAAACAAATATATTAACAGAAACAGTAATACAAACAAGAGTGTTACAGCAAGAATGTTCGGTCTGACTAACAGAGCTGACTGCTGAAAACTTCCCTCTCCAAAAGGCATACCTTCTCCTATTTATAGCTGGAAGAGTCCATGCATGCGTGGGTAAATTACCATAACATGTATGTGTGTAATTAGTGATAGGATGATTAAGTGGAATTAGAACTTTTTGTGTTATCAGAATTGGAGAATTTTTAACCCAATTTACAATTCCAAAAATGATTCTTTATATTATTTTTTTTTTTAAATTTAATTTTACATCCCTTGTTGCTAATAATTAAAAGATATAAATATTGATTTTAAGCTATCAGTAAAACTAAAATCTATAGATCATAATAACACCTAAGTATGATGTAAATTTATTTTATTTGTGTAAAAAAAAAATGTTGAAGTTTCTACTCAGTTCTTGAACTTTCCATAAAGTTTGCAAGTTTAAAGTCAGTTTCAGTTAAAAATAAAATTTTTATTTTTAATTTCTTTTTTAAACATTGTTAATTCACCCATTAAAATTGTTAATTCACCCATTAAAATTGTTAATTTAATAATTATTATAAAAATTAAATATGAACACAAAATGAATTATGTTGTTATTCTGCTCAGCTCACTTTTAAGACAATATTTATTATATATTTTTTTTTAATTTATATAATAGAAAAAAAAATGAATGTATAGAATTCCCACCAATGTGACATTTGATTTCTTCACATAAAAAATTGACCTTGTGTCCCACATTGTCCTTGCGGTGAAGCAGTTAAATTACAACAATTTTTTTTTATAATAGTTTTAATCCATAAAATCATTTTTAATCTCAGTTATTGAAAAAATTTATTTTTGTTTACGTAGCATACTACATGAACAAAAATAATTTTCTTTTCAGTTATCGAGACTTAAAAAAAGTAAATATTCTTTTATGAAACTTACATTTATTTCTACAAAATTCATTTCTTAAAATTTTATAGCTTTCAAAATGGATTTTCATTTTTATTTACTTAAAAAAATAAACTTATTTGAAGATTCTGAAGAGAAGCTTTTTCACACAAAAGTTTGTATTAAAAAGCCTAAAATTTAATTTCCATCAAAAATTGTATTTAATTTTACCAATATTTTTCTTTGGCATAATTGAATATTCGTGTGTTAATTATTATAGCATTTAAAATCTTATATTTTTTTCTCATTTATTCCTCCTTGAAGTCAAACAAGATGCAAGTTTTGTATGTATGAAATGTATAAAAAAAAAAACCTCAAGATGAGTATTTTCATCTGGAATGATTAAGCTATAGTTTTTCCCACTTTTAATATGATTTGTTTTAATATTTTTAAAATAAAACTAGTAAAATTTCATCTTCTCATAATCTAATAAATAAATGAAAAAAAAAAAAAAAAAAAAATCGATTCCATGCAAAAAGAAGACATTTACAGTTACTCTCATCCTTGAAGATTTTAATCATTTTTAATCTTATTTTTATTTTAATGCTTTGTAGCAGTTGAATTGGATACCTTATAACAAGGTTCAGCAACCTTTTGCTGACTATGTGCTAACTTAAGGTTTTAAAATCATTCAGTGTGCCAACAGCATACATATCTTTTATATAAGTCAAGTTTAATCTACCTGTTTTATAATATATTTTATATAGTAATATATAGTATATATACTTTAGTATATATTATAATCAAAACAGATAAATATCTTCTTTGAATTGTAGTAGTTATTGGCTCAGGTTCATGATGTCATTTGTGGCTGTGCGCCATTGGAAATTGCTTGGTGTGCAACATGTGGCATGTATGCTGTAGGGTTGCTCACCACTGCCTTATAAAATGATCAAGTGGCATATCAGTGTTATTTAGTTTTCAATTTCTTAATATTTTTTAAAATTTATTGTAAAGTTTGATAAAATTGCTTATATCTCTTTAGCAAAAAAAAAAAAAATCAAGAAAAAAATCAAGGGATATGTTTTTACTGTCTTGTTTCACTTTTAATCTTTTTTTTCTTTTAACAAAAATAAAACACTTTTTGATTTTTTTTAGAAATTATTAAATTATTTAGTCATGAGAAATTTATTTTTGTTAAACTTATTGGTAATTAATTTTTTTCGATAAGATTGAAGACCCTTTATTATTTATTTATTTAATTCTTATTAAACGTCAATAAGCAAACTTTGTATTTATTTTATTCACTGTCCAGCAGGATTAGGTACTCCTTGTACTTTATCAAAATATATGCATGAATTAAACCACAATACATAGGATGAAGCCTTCTGCTTAGAGTATTATTGTTGCAATATTGCACACACACATTTAAAAATATATATATATATATATATATATATATATATATATATATATTAGAGTGTCTCTTATTTTTGAAGTGCATGCTGAAATTAAATTGTCACCTCTAATTTTGTTCCATTCATTGAAAAATGCCATATATAAAATTTTAAGAAGACTCAGTAATATTTAGTGGGTGTCTTCGCTTATTAAAACTTAAAAAAGGTGGGCAAAAAATACACCTTTTTATTTTACAATTAATAGCAAGCCATTAGCAGAACCTTTACAAATTACATGCATTAGAAAACTAGAAAACATTTTTCATCTAACAAGGAAAAATTTAAATTTTAATCAATGTTTATCATTTTTAGACCCCAATTATAGTAAGTGTATCCAATGCCAAGCAAAAAAGTATAGTTTGGAAGTCTTTTTAAGATTTCTGATGGTAACCAAAGTAAAGAAATATGTCAACTTTAGTTAAATTGAGTGATTTAGATGAGAAATTGTTCACTTTATTGCTTAAACACTTATCCTTTTTATTTAAAAAATCGGGTATCTAAATTTATTTGATAAGCTCTTGTATTTATTTTTTATTTTTTGTATTTATTTTTTTAATAAATGTTTTATTAATAAATATAACTTGTTCATTATGTTTCCGCAAAAAAACAGTAGGGACTGAAAATAATGTATTTTAATCATTGTAGGGAGCTGAATTGGCAATTTAGAACAGTATCAGGAATTGGAATCAGTAAAGATATTGTTATTGCCCCATCACTTATATATATATATATATTATATATAAATATATATATTATATATAAATATATATATATATATATATATTTTTTTTAACATACGTGTGTCAGCACATGTCTTCATCAGCCGCTGACCAGGGGTGATATCACGGTTTTGGTGGCTATGGCGGGACCGCCACCCCTGGCGCCACCAGCAGTGTTTGCCACCAGGCAGGGTATGAAGATAAGCTAATTAATTGTTCCTTTAAGTAAAATCTATCTGCAATGAAAGTTTCTTGAACGCGTTTGCCGTTATTGACGCGCTTGTAAAAGTCGT
The DNA here is from genome assembly GCA_903632075.3 of Acanthosepion pharaonis. Taxonomy (NCBI): domain Eukaryota; kingdom Metazoa; phylum Mollusca; class Cephalopoda; order Sepiida; family Sepiidae; genus Acanthosepion; species Acanthosepion pharaonis. The sequence continues at coordinate 5,058,709 of CAHIKZ030004626.1, read as the reverse complement.
TATAGATGATCACACAAATATCTCACTTGCACATGTTAGGTTGTGATGTTGTGCAAATTTTATTTGTTTGTTTTGATCTCAACCAAATCCAACTTGACGTGTGTTGAACAGTTTTTTGAAGGCGATGCGAAACGCTTTTCAACCAACGGCCAGTGATGCCTATTTTTGGAAGGAAGGAAATGACCGAATGTCCCAGAAACTCACAACACCCAATCTCAATAGGCATCACGTTACACGTCCAACCATTTTCCATACATTCGGCACGCAGTGACTCGTATCTGTTTTTCTTTAGTCCGTGCACCTGCACCCTGTTCTCTTCTCAAGGGACTGTTAACTCTATTAGGAAGACAGTCTTTTTAGAGTCGGACCACAAAACAATGTCGGGACACTTGTCTGTCTGTGCGATGTGTATTGGAAATTTTAAGGATATCATTAGATCCACTGAAACCTTCCAATCACTGGCACCACTCAGCAGCTTTATATTGGGGGTTGTTTGTTTTTTCTTTGCAGGGTATTCCCACTTTCTTATGGAATTCAATCTTAGTTTCCTTGGTTGCCACAAGCTTTTGATCTGCTGTCTCACATTGTGTTCTTATTAGATCCCTTATCACCTCTAATACCTTGTTGTGTCCATATATATATATATATATATATATATATATATATATATAAATATACATATAAGTATATATATATATATATATATATATATAAATATACATATAAGTATATAGGTATGTATATATCAAAATATTTTTGGCACCTGAAGGAAACAAATAAGACACCAAAAGTTAAATGGAAAATCATTGACAAGGCCAGAATATGTAAAGCTTGGGATGACCCATGCCCTTTGTGCCTCCATGAAAAATTGCACATCATTAAACTTCTAAATAATAATCTATTAAATAATAGACATGAGTTAACGGTTTTTTGTAGGCATCATCAGACTTTTGGTTTGAATTATTAGATAAAAAAAAAAAAAAAAAAAAAATTATATAACTTGTTTAACAAATAGCCCAATCATCAGATTCATAGTAGGAATAATTAACTACAAACATGCATACTACATAACACACTTCATAATCCATAGCCTAAATTACTAGTTTAAATACCTTACATATAAGATAACCCTTTATGAAGTCGTCAAAAAACTAAACGTTACGAAAGTTTTCCTTTTTTTTCTTTTTATATGCACAATTCCCTTTCATAATAAAATAAAATAAAATAAATAAATAAATCTCCATAGACAATCAAACTAGACGATGGCCAATACATCTTCCGTTTCATTTTTGACACCCCACCTTTCCCCGACTTGACACCTTGAAAGTATCTCTATACCGCTACTCAATATAAACACCCTACACTCGCCTACCCAATTTAGAAAATTCACCATAGCTGTTACCATGGTGATTTTGATTTCAATTTTAAAACAAGTAAATTTCAGATATCGTTATTCAACAAAAATTTCGCTTGAGGATGGAACAGAGCCCATTTTACTTTCAACTCAATTTAATTTAAAGGATTTTATTGAAGTTTTCGGCTCTAGTTTTGAAACATGAGACCTCTTATGTAGCGATTTGGAATCATATTTTTAAATAATTATATATATATATATATATATATATATATATATATATATATATATATATATATAAATATACATATAAGTATATAGGTATGTATATATATATAAATACATATATAAAAATATATAAGGTTTGATCAAAAAGTAGCAGGACTGTTGCTATAGTAATGGAACCAAAGTATGCAGATTGAAGCCACTTGGTACAGATTAGCCTTGAACTCTGTCATGCATACACACTAAGTTATAATGTTCTCACTCACTTCCATTGTTTCACAGAACTGCTTCGAAGGAAAGTGTGAAGGGTGTTGTCGTCTTATCACACTACAAAGGTTACATCAGTGACTATGGCTTGTTAGTTGTAATCTGTAAAGTGTGGGTGTTTTGGGGTGGTTTTTGATGAGTTTTAGCCAGGATTTATTACCAAAAATACATACAACGGACATAATTCTATCAGAAATAGGCAGTACCCCACATAAACTAGACAACACATTAACCAAAATTCTAGACCCACTTTTTCGTACAATTAGCTCCTTAAATAAATTAAAAAAACAGACATTAAAAAACAAATATATGACTAGTTTGGATATAAAATCTTTATACCACACCCATATTATATATATATAGTTAGTTAGTTAGTTATCCCCAGACTTTTGAAACTTTGCTTTACACAACTTTGTTTTTATGTAGGGCCTACTGTATTTACTCTCTGTCCCAGAATTATCTGAAATGATGAAAAGTGAAGAAGCAATAACTATTGAGTGGGGTGCATTCTCAGACACCCCCACCCACTAAAAAAAATTAACATTTTTCTATATATGCCTGTCTGAGGTTTGTTGTCTGGAATCCAAGGTTTGAAATGAGAGACTGAACTGTTGAGTTTCACACATTTTTCTATCATAAAATTTTTTGGAGCCATTCAAAACATTTTTTACACCGACCATTGCAGGATTGTCAATTTATACCAAAGAAGTTTATTGATCACTGATTTACATTTTTCTTACATCAGTTAATCACAAATGCTTCATTCTCTTTCAGCTGATAATATGTTACAGCAGGACTCCGTACTCTTCTAGCATGAAATTGAACTGAAATTTTAATGTCCTTCTACACAATTAATTTTAACTTTCAAACAATTTTGTAATGTTCAGCATTTTCTAGATTCAACTTTTTTCATCTTTTTACTGAACAAAATAAAATCATTGCTGATGTTTGAGGTTTTGAGGAATGAAATTCAGGCCAGTGTAGGTTTATGCAACATTGGGAAATTTTAATGATGACAGGGCAGACAGGCGATTCAAATAGAAAAAAAAAAAAAGAAAATCCCTCTCATTTTATGCATCTAAACTGGATTACAAAAACTGATTTTCTAGTCAACCAAAATAACAAGACTAACAGTCTCTGATTGATTAGAAAATTAAGATTGTAGTCATTTGAAATTTCTATTTATTCTTGCTAGAAGATGTACACAGATGCTGATGCATAGACAAAATTTTATTGGTTTGATTACTGCAACTGGAATCTTCCCATTTTGCCCTTGTATGTTCTGCATTATATCTGTATATATGTATATATGTATATAGTGATAATTTGTTGCAAAATATATAGAGGGATTTCTTGATTTGTTTATTGAAAATTCAAGAGTTTATGCAAAAATAAAATTTTTTTTTTTACTGAAAATCAGGTAAAAGTTTAGCAAACATGCCTGCAAAAATGGTCATATCAAGTTGAGAACAGGTTCCTGTATGATCACCAGAGTTAAGCAATGTCACGCATGGTCAGTACCTAGATGGGTTATCACTTGTGAATACCAGGTGCTTTAAGCTTGGATGTGTGGGTGGTGTAATGAATAACGACTCAGAATTGTTTAGTGGAGAGCAGAATTCCAATTTCAGTTGGGTTTGTTATAGTCACTTACATGCAAATACCCTTGGGAAAGGTATGAATATACCTTTTATCCCCCAGCTATGGGTTAATTAGTAAGACTTGTATTACTAAATCATTATCATCTAATTTTTTTTTTTTTAAAGCCAGAAAACATTTTTCAATTTTTACAATTTAAAAATGTTTGTCTTTCAATAACCTGCAAGAATTTGATAAACTGTAGAAAATGAATGATTCAATCAATTGGTAATTTTTATTGTTTTAAAAAGATATTTTTAGAATTTGAATAAAGCCCAAACATATGAAACTGCATTTATACATTATTTTTGTTCCTGAGAACTGACAATAAAAATGTTAAACAATACGTTATTTATTAAACAATTTATATTTCCTTGTTCACACTTTATAACTTTATGCATAAAAAAATTTGTTTTTCTACTTTTTTCATTGTAATATGGTAAATACTAAAAATTGCATTGTAGTTGGATTGCATACTTATATAATCTTGTAAATAAAAGTTGTATTTTTATCAATAAACACTCTACTGAAAAAATAGTGTTTAAAATTTGTTGCCAGTTCTCAATAAAAAATTTATTTTGCATCAACATTCACCCAATACAAGACCCAAGAGCCACTCAAGTTAGAGGGTTACTGTGTGGTGTTGTAAAAGTGTAAGAATAGGGAAAAAGCAAAGTTCTTGGGGCTATTCTGGAAAGATAATAACTAACTCTTAAGTTGAAGAGGCCAAGATTTAATTAGTGAATAAGATTTCAGTCAGAGACTAGTGTGGAAGTAGACTTTAGAATGAACCTGAAGCCCAATAGTAAACAGGAAACAAGGGATAAACCTCTACTCCTGTTCAAATATCCAAGGAGGAATGTGAACCTAGGAGGAACACCCAATGAAAAAAAAATGTTTGTCTTCACAAAATCTTTGCTAAAAGACAATAGAATTTATTTTTAGTTTCAAACTAACAGTTTTTGGTTTGATTTATTTTTTTCCCTCCCCACTTTCTCGTGTTTATATAACACAAGTAGCCTTTGAACAAAAAGTACCTGTATACAGATATAAGCAGTAAAAGAATTTGGCCAAAAGTCAACACCTGCATAAACATATAAAGCACAGGTCAATTCATTCTTTTGTTCTTTCAGAGGCGGATGGTGTTAGTGATACATTGTTTAGTTCCAATGTTGTTGTTCACCTAACCTAAAAAGACAAAACTGTTAATGGACTAAAATAATTTTAATGGAACAATTCAAATGATTTTGTTTATTCAAGTTTTTAAGGTTCATGTAGATTATTGTTAGCCAACTGAAAATAGAGGTGTGGGGGGATGCTTTGTTTGTTTATTTCATTAAGTTCATAGATAGTTCAGAAGTAAATGAAAAAAAAAAAATAATTAAAAAAATACCAGTAATGCAGAAGAATGATAAAAACCAGCAAAACACAGAGGAAAAAAAACACAAATGAAAGAAACCAAAAAGGCACAGACAGATGAAAAAAAAAGGGGGGGGGTAGACATCACAGAAGAATGAAAAGGGATAAAAACAAAGAAAAAAGAAAAAAAAAAAGGAAGAGGTATAGATGAATGAAAACAGCCTCCACACTCTTCTCTGCCCTCCACTGTCACCCTCACCCTGAATAAAAAAAAAAGAACACTACAAAAGCAGAGAAAAATGAAAAGTGCAAAAAATAGAAAAATGAAAATGCCGAAAAACAAAAGGGCCAAACCCATTATCAACAGATAACCCCCCCCCTCCCGATCAAATACAATGATACAGAGGAACAAAAAAAAAAAAAAAAAAAAAAAAAACCACAGATAGAGAAATGTAAAAGAAAAAGTGAATGATGTAGAAAAAAAGAGAAACAGAAGAAAAGGCAGAATTTACAACACAAGGTCTTCAACATTCAGTGATGTGCCATGTGTGATACATGCTTAGGCGATCATGTCTCTTTCAATACATGACTGAAGAAGTAGATTTTTTCTCCTACAGTAGGTTGCCATTTCTTTCTGCAGTAGACCAGTTGCCATCCGAGGCTATAGAACCTGGTCTGTTCTGCTATTTACCCATAACTAGGGGGAGAAGAAGAGGATTCATATCTTTCCTAAGGTTATTAGCACGTAAGTGAATGTAATGGATTCGACTGGAATTTGAACTCGGCTCTCCGATTCTTCAATCCAAGTCGCTATCCATTATTCTACTGTGGAATGGGAATTGATTGCTCATATGAAACAAAATTGCAAGCAATACACAAACACACACACACACACCAGGGGTAACAGAAAAACTGTTCAAATTGTATAACTGCATAATTGTCCGTCCCACAAAATGTTTAATATCTAAAGAAAACACAAAACTAATTTTCTTTTTTCCAGATTTTCAGATAAGATGTTTAGGCATTTTGACACCATTTGTTGTAGGAATCACTGAAAAACTCTGAGATATTCAGCTAGAAAGAGAACAGGATAAAATTGTTTTGTGTCAGACCCACTCCTAACTGAGCAATGGTAAGAAGAAAAAGATCATTCAGTAATGGTACCAACATTCATGCTCTGGCTTCTATCTTCAAAGTCCATTCAAGAACCATCAAGAGAATGGTGAATAAGTTTAAAAAAGAGAGAAAACTGGATCAGGAGGTCACAACAGGAAAAGGAATCATCAATTCAACTTAGAGCTAAAGAGGTCAATTAGAAAAGATCCAACACAATCCATAAAACGTTTGCCATATGAGAAAGGAGTTT
>CAHIKZ030004626.1:4917500-5050000 GCA_903632075.3 Acanthosepion pharaonis | reverse complement strand
ATTGGTATAATCTTACTAAGTCTGTCACTCAGAAAACCTATTAAGAGGTGATACCCGATGCTAATGAAATACTATCGAACTTTTGAGAAATAAGCTAAAAAAAAAGAAAAAAAAAGAAAAGGTAACTGGATTTTAAATTCAAGTGCACATAATTGCTACTCAGGTGAATTTTACTTGTTTTGGTCTTCTTTCATTTTTTATAAATGTTATCTCAACAGTAATGGCCTCGTTACAAGCTGTTAATAGCAATTTTGATTTTCATCTTTTATAACATTAGACAAGGAAATAAAGATCTTTAAATTATAACAATTATTTTTTTATTTTTTAATCCATTTTGTTTCAATAATTATGCACACAATAGATCTAGTCAATCTGTCAATAATGCCTGACCAATGACAATCCCTTCCTCCCTGATTTTCATTGCAATCTTATAAAGTAAATTCATCAGCAATGTATTTCCTTTGTACATATTACAGCCCTATTCTATCAGTAATGTTTGCCTTAATTCCTGATCACTGACAATCCCTTTCTTCCTGATTTTCAATGCATTCTTATTGTAAAATCACCAGCAATGTATTTCCTTTATACAGATTTGATTTAGTTGATTTTGTTTAGCGACATATTGACCTATATGGATTATTTAATGCCGCAACCTAAATATTTTGTATACAATGTTATGGCTTCAGCTACAGATATTTTGTATATAATTTTATACTTTCAGGGTAAACATATATTTTTTAGATATATAGTTTGTAGATGATCTATAGTAGGTGTGATGTGTTTTTGTTGTGATCCGTTTGTGAGAAATTGTTAGGTTTAATTATATAGGTGCTAGGGCTTGACACAACCAGCAGACTGATTGGAATGAGCCAATCTGACCAGCCGTCTAGACCAAGTAAGGACCAAAATTCAAAGACATGGACACTGTTCAGCCACTAGGTTTCCATCTTCAGGCATTATGGGTTGCCATCCACAACAAACAGGTGAACTCACTGCTTATTCCTCTGCAGACTTGCAGTCAGTATATTCTACAGCCTTGGCTGACAAAGCACTCCTTTATACATATAATAGCCATATTCTATCAATAATGGTTACCTTAATTCATGACCACTGATAATCGCTTCCTTCTTGGTTTCCAATGCATTCTTATAGTAAATTCATTAGCAATGTGAATCCTTTTATACATATTACAGCCCTATTCTATCAGTAATGCCTCATTCATGACCACTGACAATCCCTTTCTTGGTTTCCAGTGCATTTTTATCATAAATTCATTAGCAATGTATTTCCTTTATACATATTACAGCCTTATTCTATCATCAATGCTTGCCTTAATTCCTGACCACTGACAATCTCTTCATGGTTTTCAATGTAGCTTTTACTAGAATCATCAGCAATGTACTTATAAATACTACTGCCGTATTCTAAAAGTAAATCTTACATTATTTCCTCAACACTGACAATCTGTTTCTTCATGATTTCCAATATACAGTGTGATGGGTAAATTTTTAATTTTGTGCATGTGTGTATTTGTTTTTATCGACTGCATAGTTACAGGTAAGGTCAGTTGGGCACCGTGAGAAAAAGATCACCAAGTTGCAATTCACTCCACCAGAATATTTGGAAACAACATGCTCTACAGCTTCAAATTCATGCCGGAAACTCCAATACAAACATTTTAGGGTGTTTGGGTGTCAAGGATAGTGCAGAGGATTTGGAAAGAGTTGGATGATATATCCAGTCAACATCATGGTGTTTGGAGTGAACATTGATGATGGCGTCGTTATGCCATCATTCATCTTCCCACAGGGCCTCAGACTCAACATGGAGGTCTACATCAAGTGCCTTGAGGAGGTAGTGTTGCCCTGGGTCAAGAGGGTGGCAGCTGGAAGACCCTATGTCTGGCAACATGACTCTGCACCATCCCACACAAACAGTTATGGATGTCAGACAATTTCTGTGACCGCATCACCCCTTACATCTGGCCACATAACTCCCCAGACTGCAATCCCTTGATTATTATGTCTATGGTGCAGTTGAGCGAGAGATCAACTCCTTGTAACACCAAAGATGAACTGAAGGCAAGGATATAAGGAGATTGTCTAGAAGAGTTGCAGGAGATTCCGAATTCGTCTGGAGGCTGTGGTTGAAGCCAATATCAGTCCACTCAAATACATTTTTAAAGCAACACTTTACCTTGAGGATTACAGCCATATCACTTTGAAACACTGGTTTGGATATGTTCACAGAAGTTAAGAAACATCAAATCAGGTCAGTTACTTAGATGGGTGACTGTGAATACTAGGTGCTGTATGCTTGTATATTCAGGTCGTGTAATGACTAATAGCTCGGAATTGTACATTGAAGAGTTATGTTCCAATTCCAGTTGGGTTCGTTATATTCACTTATGCACAAATACCATTAGGAAAGGTATGAATTCACTTCTTCTATGCCCCTATCAACCAGCTACAGGTTAATTAGTGGGATTTTTATCAATAAATCATTATTATCTCCCAAAGATTCTTACAATCTAAAAATATTTTCTGGTTTTAAATAACCTGCAAAAGGTTGACAAACCAGGAGTATATATAATGGCCCATAGTCTAGTATATACACCTCTCTGGACTTTTGAACAGAGGTAGAGGTTTATCCCTTGTTTCGGATTAGGTTTCTGGTTCCTTCTAAAGTCGGCTTCAGCTCTGTACTCCTAATGCTTGTCCTTTCCTATGCTAATATAAACTCTACCTTGAGTGGCTCTTGGGCCTTGTATTAGGTGAACATTAGTCAAAAAAAAAAAAAGCCGTAATAAACAAATCAATCAATTTTTATCATGAGTGTCTCTTATGCTTGTGTTTTGGTGAATTTTAATAATAATAATAATAAAAAAGCCAATTTTATACTTTTCATCTCAAAGCAAGAAGAAAACTTTAAAAAATTCTCTTTACCTTTTTCTGGCGTAAGAAAGAAAATGAGTACATTTGTTTAATCCATTCTTTGTTGGCAAGAAATTGGTTTCCAACTGCTCAAAACAAACCAAAAACCAAACATGGACAGCTGTGCTTGAAATTTAAAAGCGAGTCCTTAACAATCAGTTATTTTTAGAAACCGATCAAAGAGCAAGGCGGGGGTAGGAATCTGGTTCAGCTCAAGAAAAATTCAAGCCAGGCTTAGCAAGGTCAAAAAGTAGGCTCAAGTTAGTAGAGAGACGATCTTGACATCACCACCAATGTAGACAATCAAAAATAGTAATAGATAACCAACTTAATTTGAGATATTTTTCATTTGTAAATTACTCTATTGAAACTTCTGTCTGAATGCTAACCAACCTAATCAACTCTTAGCTAGTTCATTGCAATTTATTAAACATCTGTTGCCATAAAGGTTTTATCATCATTATTATTATTATAGGACACTTTTTGATGAAAGCACTTTGTACTCAACTGGTTTTATATAGAGTATATTAAAAGATCAATTGTTTATGGGCATACATTAGTCTTGGAGAACATTTTCCACTTTTATTTCACAAGTTGTGTTTTTATCAAATGAAATTATTACACTTGGCTAACATAATATTAACATAAGAAGCACTTAAGGAAAACTGTTTTGAATGTAAAACAAAGTTGAAAAGAAAAATATCCCACAAAAAGAAACAAGTAGGGTTTTTTAAATTCCAGAGAGAACTGGAAAATTTCAAGTCATTCAAATGTTGTACAGCCACCGAACAAAAATGAATATCAAATTGAATTCCTGGGTATGATGATAAACTACATCCAGCAGCAAGATTGGGAGATTGGAGGTTTTCAGAAATATGGAACCACCTCTTAATCACTGTTGTCCCTAGGTCCACCTTGACTCAGGGTGGTAGCACCTGTTAGGGTCCCAGCTATGGGCAAATAGTGACCCCCCCCTCCCAAGCAAAAAAAAAAAAAAATGAAAGAAAGGTTTTTAAGCATTACATTTCATTAACATGATATCAACATAAGAAGCACTTAAGGAAAACTGTTTCATATGTAAAACAAAGTTGAAGAGAAAAATGTCCCTTAAAAAGTAACAAGTAGGGTTTCTTAAATTCCAGAGAGAACTGGAGAATTTCACAAACTGAATCTGTAATCTTTGGTAGATACCCATGGAGTTCTTCATTGGGCAAGTTCTGTTTCCAGATGACATTTAGCGCTACACTCAATATGTGCACAAAACATCTAATTTTTTTTCATACCAGAGATTTTGTTAATGTTCAACTGAATGACCAGTACAAATGGACTGTTCTTGCCGTTGACCTAAGGAGTTGCACATTCATACTTTTTCTTCATTTTTTTTGTGGTGGTTCATACAAAGTTAGCACAAGAGAAAGAATATAAGTAAAATGTACATATAGTTTTATTTTAACAAATTAAATCCATTTCAAAGTTTTAGAATCTTTTTAAACAAAAAAAGGGTATGTATGCAAGTGTTATTTCTCCATTTCTGGTGACATTTTCACACTATATTACTGTAATACCAGTTTAATGTACCTTCATGCTTAACTAAATGAAGTACTGTTAAGTTTGGCAGTTATGATATTTCATTCTTAAAAATGTCATTTGTTTTAAATAAAAAAATGTTTTTAAAACTTACAAGTTTTGCAAAATTTCAAAGAAAATAAAATAGTCTTACATTCTGTTAGGCTCTAAAAATTAAATAAATAAATGAATTAATAAAGCAGGGACATTTACCCCTTGGTCCCCTGTTGGGTCTGGTGAGGCTGTTCTTTTGCCCTCCATCCTGTTGATGGTGGGAGATGCTTCCACTGTGGGTGACAGTCAGCTCTTACTTTGGACTTTCAAAGCAGCGCATTCCATCAAATTTATCACTGAAAAAGACAATTTGCAGAAAAGATCAATAAGAGTACAGAAAGAGTACAGAGTTATTAAGAGGAAGGGAGAAAGAGTGGGAAGGGAGAAAGAGAGGGCAACTAAGAGTAAAGAGTAGGAAAGCAGGAATACAGAGAATTATGAAGTGCCAGAAAGAAAGGAGTACAAGAAAGGGTGAAAGAGAGGGAAAGGGTGAAAGAGAAAAATAAAAGCTGTTAAAAAAAGGGAAGTAGGAAATTTATTATTGAGAGAGAAACATTTAATATGATTTTGTAATTTTTTTAAGCGTTTAATATTTCCAATTTAGCTAAACAAAAATTAAATTTAAATTGGAAATTATAAGTTCCAAAATATTTTGTTAAATTTTTCCAAATGGTGCTGTGCACTGCGATTTCCTGAAAAATCAACCATGGAGAGTTCAAATCCAGCTCCTGTTTTTTTGTGGAGGGTCCCTATATGATGGTCCCTATATGACGGTCCTATATGACTAATCAAATCAAATATAATCCCTATATGAGGTCCCTATATGACTAATCAAATCAAATATAATCCCTATATGAGGTCCCTATATGACTAATCAAATCAAATATAATCCCTATATGAGGTCCCTATATGACTAATCAAATCAAATATGGTCCCTATATGACTAATCAAAATATCTGATTGAATGAAATGAGTATTTTTAAAATTCCAGAAGAGGATTTTTGAAAATTTTGATGACCCTAGAGACAATTTCCTTGGCATAAATTGACAACTAGCCTTAATTTTAAAAATCTTTTCTCATCTCTCTCTCTCACACACACACACACACAGGTGGTTCCCCTTATCCAGATGTTTTCTATGACTGACTGAACTATACACACTGATTGTATCTGGTCTCCTGGGTCAACAAAATAAGAAAAAAACAAATAGGCCACCAGCTAATTCTTTACAACCCCAACCAAATGACCTATGTCACAAATCCTAAAAGTCATATTTAAAGTTTCTTTGGAGATAACATTCAAACACATGATGAAAAATGTCCATCAGAGAAGCTTGTGTTGGGAGACAACAGGATTTATTGTTTACATCAAGTGTTATTCTTATTAAGAGTAATTAACATAGAAGAATCTTGAAATTTAAAGAAATCATTGATCTTGGTACAAAGTTCATGCAACAAAAAGGCTTTTTAATGAAAAGATCCTTTCCTTAATTTGCCATGTACTTTACATACAACTGTTGATTGACTTGTTTTTTTTTACGAGTTTTCAACCCTTTATGGAAGCATATTTTGCATTGTAAGAATAATAACTTTATTTTTATAGGAAATTTTACATTGACAAGTTTTTGGAGATAATGAATTTTCCAGATTCAAATCCAACTATTTAACTCATAGCTGGGGACAGGAGATGGAGTACTTTACATTAGTTTCATTTTCTATAAAATAGAATATACCACATTTTAATCTCTTAGGTTGTTCAGAAAGTGATGTCTTTTGTAGGGGAGGTGGGGTACCAAAACTTGTTGAAATGTAACAAAGTTTAATTGTTAATAATACAATCATCATTATCAGCAAGGGAAAAGGCCCAAATGAAATCAACAGTTTGTTTCTGTGTGTGTGTGTGTGTGTACATGGATCGAGTAGCAAGTCCAAAGTTTGACAGGTTTAGTGAATTTTGATGTAAAATTTTCACCATGTAATATTTAATCAGTATGAATAATATTGACCACTGAATTAAGTGCATTGACAAGGAAAGCATATAGTACTGTATAAAGCAAATGCTTTTTTTCATCATTAGTCTCTAGATTTATTGATGTACATACAAGTATATATATATATATATTGGCACCTACATGTTGTGTAATGGTTATCAAGCTTGTCTCATTAGAACAATTACAACTGAGTGCCCTCTACTTTTGGCCTTGTGATACATCTAAGCTACTCCTGGAAAATCACTATATATATATATATATATATATATATATATATGTGTGTGTGTGTGTGTGTAAAAATTACAGATAAAGTATATCTGTAAAAGGACAGCTTATCTTAGCTGACGCATTTTGTTTTCTGATGGGCTTTATCAAGACAAATGAAAGGATATTATTGTGTGACAAGTATTTATATACAACAGCAAAAATGTTATTGGCTTTTCAGAGGTTTGGTATAGGGGTGTTCATGAATATTCATTAGGTTAGCAGAAATGTCAGGCAACTTCATGGACGTGAGGTGATACAGTTCAATGCCTAATACATGAAAGTGAGGATATATATATATATATATATATAAAATTAGTATTTAAATTTTCTTTTGGATTGATTTATGTGTTATATGTTTTGAATAAAATGAAGTTATGGATTTACTAGTTTTTTGATTTTTCAACATTTGTAGTCATCTATGTTGGCTTGGGATAGTAGTAATTCTTTCAGGAAAGGAGTTGCAGAAATCCCTTGATTAGTGTGACTAATGTGTACATCGGTAATTATAAAAAAAAAATAATTATCAATTACTATATGGTTAAATTAAACAATGTTTTACTGCACTAACTGAGTATTATGTATGCACTAATCAAATTTTGGTATATAAAAATTTTAGTGCACTAATCAAGGGCTGCCTGTATTGGGAAGAATCTGGGACCTAGATTTATATTTTGATAAGATTCAATAGTGACACTTTTCAAAATTTTCCTTTTAAGTTGCTTGTTTAATAAGTGTGGCATTCACTAAGTCAAAGTTGTGTTCATATTTATTTCTATGTATGACTAATGCATTTGATAAAATGTTGTGTATAAGGTCTCTTTCATATTTTGCCTTGATATAGTCTCTTAGAGAATGAAACATGTCAGCTATGATAAGTTTTCTTTTTGTCTTTATTCATATATATATATATATATATATATATATATATATATACACACACACACACATATATACATACATACACTGAGTTCACTTTGGTTTATACTGTAATTATGCTCATGGATATATATATATATATATATATATATATATATATATACACACACACACTTGTGTGTCTATGTGCACATACAGAAAGGTGCTAAAGTTCTTGGTCAAATCATTTAACATAATGAATATTTCCATGAGGAAACATCAAAATTTTTAGAGAAGTGTTAAAATAAGTTTAGAAATGATGCGGCAGACATATTGAATTTTGGGTAAACATGTGGAATAGATCTTCATATTCCACTTGCCTGAGAACTTTTCAACATTTCCTCACATATTTTATATTTACACACACAGAGTTGTGTGTGTGTGTGTGTAAAACGCAAGAATTAATGGAATTCTTATTTGAAAAGAAAAAATAATGAACTGAATGGGAGATTATTTTCTTTTTACTCATAATCAGATATATATATATATATATATATATATATATATATATATATATATATATATATATACATATTTGCTTTTTTTTTTTTTTTACAGTATAGGAAAGGTTTATGGAATCCAGACAATTGTCTTAAAAGATTTCCTGTTGCAAATTAAGAGTTAATCTCCAGTAAAACAAGACCTACAGTTTTGATGGGACAAGTCATATAAATTCATTTATCAACAAATGTCAACTGCCTAGTTACTCCTTTAATCTCTTTCATGGTTGATGAATTATGACAGGAATATTCTCAAATTCAATTCATCTACTTGTTATTTATAATTTAAATGTGATTACTTGAGTTTCAACACCAGGGAGGACTGACAAATTGTAAATAAGCACATCTGTTCTGTTGTAATGTCTCTCTTAATTCCTGACCACTGATAATGCACCTGTCCCAGATTTTTTTTAGAATTTCTATAATATGTACCAATCTATGTTGCTAGTAACACTTCAGTAAGTAAATGACCACTAACAATTCCATTTTTATAAAAAAAAAAATAAAAAAAATTCATTTTATGATTAAATGCACTTCTTGCTTGGAAACTATCTTCCAGCCTCTTGCTTTTCAGTCAACTTTGATCTACAAAAATTTAAATGGGTTTATGGCCATATCATGTTGAAACACCGGTTTCCATATCATCAACAAAGTTAAGTGATGTTGGTAAGTACCTAGGCTAGTGATTGCTTGGGAATACCAGGTACTGTAAGCTTGGATGTGCGGATAGCATAATGGAATTTGGAATTGGAGAGCAGAGTTCCATTATATCCCTGCACATCCACAAATAGTGAAGTTGCCCTTGTAATTAAGGTTGCCATAACTTTTTCCTGTTGTTTTGATAATGCTCTTATTGACTCAAACATTAACAGAATAAAAGAATTTGAACATCAAAGTGGTTTTCTCATATTTCTCCTTAAATACTTTGTTTGGATATTTCATATTAAGCCTTTTATCATATATCTCCAAACAAATTTCATTACATTCAACCAACAAGGACTGTTTGTAATAAAGTCACACATAAAAGTCACAACTTGGTTTTGCATGTTTAGTATACATGAACCCAATGTAGTAGAGTTTTAAACCATACTTATTACTGTCAATAATTTCCCATAGTGGGTATAAAGATAAACTATATCTGTGTCCTGGGTAAGATGATAAACTATGTCCAACAGCAAGGCCTCTGATCAGAAGGTTTTGAGGAGTGTGGAACCACCTCTTAATTGCTGGTGTTCCCACGTCCACCCTGATCTGAGGTGGTAGCACCTGTTAGGTGTCCCAGCTACAGGCAAATAGTTAATCCCCAAACTGGGGTCAAAACACTATGAAAGTGTAAAAATAGGTTTTAATACCAGCAATAAATTTTTTGAGGAAAAATGATTACCAGCAATAGATTTTTGAAGAAAATAAATATGACCAGCAATAGATTTTTGAAAGAAAAAATATGACCAGCAATAGATTTTTGAAAGAAAAAATATGACCAGCAATACATTTTTGAAAGAAAAAAATATTATCAGCAATACATTTTTGAAAGAAAAAAATATTATCAGCAATACATTTTTGAAAGAAAAAAATATTATCAGCAATACATTTTTGAAAGAAAAAATATTATCAGCAATACATTTTTATAAATAATTATTATCAGTAATAGATTTTTGAAGAAAAAAAAATATTACCATCAATACATTTTTGGAAAAATATCACCAGCAATAAAAATCTTGTTGGCAGTAAATAACCAATTGAGTTTGATATTCCCTAAAACAAAACAAACCAAATGAAACCAATCAATAATTTCGATGGCAGGAAACTAAAAATTATTTTTCACTAAATCCAAGTATTGTTGATCCACAACAGCACTGAAATTTCCACTATTCACACTGTTCTCAGGGTGAGGGATACTAGAGCTACGGAAAGATTAAAAAAGTGTATGAAAGAAGGACACAGAAATTTGCTAACATTGTCCAGTCTCTTATTTTCCTATGACTTTTTTCCATGTCTTTTTACTTGGATTTATTTCTTTGCATAATAGATTCAAATATTTTCAGTCTTTCCTTACAGTGAGTGTTAATATAGTATCTTTGCATTATCTCCTAACATAAAGGGTGGTCCAAAAGTCTTGTTACCCCGACATAATATAATTTTCTATTTCAATGCTCTGTTGGGTATTAGGAGAGAGTTTCACATGAACAATACCAGAATACCCATCAGCTGAAGGATGCTGTCTGGAGAGCCTTTGCAACAATCAACAAATGAAAGCACAGCTTCATAAAGTATCTCACAGGACATGACACCTCATCATTTTATCCTACGGAAATGATGGGGTTCGTACAGACTTTCTTGATTTGCGACAATGTCAGTAAAAGTGAATAAACTAAATCCAGTAAATGTGCTTTGTATTACTTGTCCTACTCTTCTCATTAGTTTTTGGTAGGGAGTGGCAAGACTTTCGGACCAACTTGTACGATCTTGGTATTATCTACTAATATAGTATCTGACAAGTTAAGCTACAAGAGAGTGATGTACATATGTGACCAATGTAAGAATTTAATAGCTTATCATTTTGGAGATTATATAATTTGAGTGAATTTTTTTTTTTTTATATTTAACAAATTCTACCTTTTCCTACATTAAAATCTCAGTGACTTTTTATCTTCATATCACACACCTCATTCAGCAACCCTCTGCTTTGAGTGGTTCTTGAGCCTTGTATAACTATCATCTACAGAAATGCACAGGTTACTTTTTTTACTCTGGGAAGTTTCCCCCCCATTTAAATTTATTTTAATTTCTTTTATGAAAAACTTTTATAAGACCATTCTCCTTTCACAAAGCAGATGAGTCGAGGAAAGAAACCTGGAAAAGAAAGTACTTTTATTCATCAGTGGTAGTTTAAAAAATGCTACAAACCCTTAAACTAAACAGTTTGCCTTTCCAGGATTTATAGCCTCATAACATGGGTAGAATTCCTTCTTTCAGATATGACCACTCAAAGCCACTTTGTAGTCATCAAAATGTGATTTGATTTGACCCTTTAATTGAGACACCTGACATATATGGTGGGGGGTAATTGCTCCACTCCAGCTCATGCTTGATAAGGGGACAGTACAAATGCCAGAAGAGAACATTTCAGAATTTTTTTTTTTTTGTTAATAATTTCACCCCATGCAAGGTGATAAAGCCACTAAAACGCAAGAGGTTATCGAGTGTGAAAGAAAATGGGAAAATGTTAGTGAGGAGAAAGGACACTAAAAGGATTGGATTTAAGAAGACAGACAATGACAACTGACATTGCATTTTAATTTTAGAAGATTGTAACTGACAGGAAAGCAAAGAAACTGGAAGAGATGAGTTCCATAAGCGAGAAGAAAAGAAACTATGAGCATAGAACTTATGGCAACAACTAGCAATTTCAATTGTAAAATGATAAGACCTAACTGCCAATCTAGTTCCACTAGATTGCATGTCAGTATTGATCAGTAGATTTTCTCTTAATTGTCCCTTATGTCTCTAAACCTCATTTTGAAACAATAAAATCAATAGAACTAGAGATATTGAAAAAAATAAAAGGAAATCACACACAATACACATTATATATATATATATATATATATATATATAGCTGGAAGGAAAATTCTCATAGTTTAAGGAAGATTAAATATCCTTCCAACCATATATGAATTATATATTTCTTTTCTTATTTTTATAGGTGTGCTCTATTTTAAATACTTCTAAAAAGGTCTTTAAAATAGCACTAGCTTTTGAAATATCTTCTTTTTTTTTATTATTTATCCATTAACAGATTGTTTCATGCACTGTGATTTTCAAAAACTGTAAAGTACAGGAGTGTCCAAGGAAACAAACACTCATTTTGAAAATTGTACTGCATGAAAGTCTGTTAATACTAGGTAAATAAAAAAATATATATATATATATATATATATATATATATTTTATGTATTTGGGCAGCAATCTCAAAGTTTTGTTAAAAACCACTGACAAATATTCAGACATTTTGTTATAAAATTTATGTCCTGAAAAGAAAAAAATATTATAAAAACACATAAAAAATAATATAAAAAAAAACAAACTTAAAAACAACTGACAAGGTGGTGTGGTTAACGAAACTTGCATGCATATATATATATATATATATATGAGTAGAAGATCAAATAGAGATCAAGTATGGATAGAAATCTGACAAAATGCTAGAAAAATGAACAAGTAGAAAACACATCTCAATCTAACATGTTTCATCTTATTAAAGCTTCATCAGAGATCAAGATAGAAATGATAAAAAATGCTAAAAATCAAAGAGACACAGATTAATGGTATGTTGTGTTTGGTTCTTTCTTATTGGTTAGCTACATGTCATGTGTAATAAAGTAACAGATAATATTCAAATATGTGTGACAAACATTCTGAATGCTAAAGTATGTAAGAGTTAGGGAGACGCAGCAGGATGTTTTGAAAATTTTGTTTTGGTTTGATTTTTCATTAAAGCATATTTTGTATATATCTTCATTGATTATATATATATATATATATATATATATATATATATATATATATATATATATAATAATAATATCTGGCCACTTGTATTTGAGGATAGCTGTCCCTATTGCGTACCATAGCTGTACCAAACTTACAGCAACTGCCATCTGTCGAACTCTCTGCATTAGCAGAGAGGAACCCGGACGAAGCTTTGCTGAAGGGCAAGGTTTCGTTTGGGGAGGTTATGACAGCTCTCGAACTCGCCTAGGCGAGTTGAAGGCTATATTTTTGGCCGAGCATACGGGCTCGGGTGACCACGCAAAACTCGGCCTTGTGCCACATGCGAACCCTCATGGGGGGGACAGCTAAATATCTAGCTGTCCCTATTGCAGATGCTCGCAGGCACATTTATGTTTGCTCAACACCCACAGAGCTCACCTGTGGTTTATACTGCAACTATACTGAGCAGACCTTAGTTACAATTTCTGGGAGAGAGTGTGTTATCTAGCGTGATCAACAATGTGAACAAGGCCAGTACACTCAAGCCCTCAGCCATGATGACTTGTGGTTTCATGCTAGCACAGCTATCGATGACCCACAAGAGTTCCGTCAACCCAATTTCACTCAGAAGGCTTGGGTCAACCCATGGTATGGTTTTCAGGCACTTTCCAAAGGTGCTGCATGCTGGGATTGACCTTGATCCAGTCAATGCTCAGAAAGCAAATCTTCTACCCACTTGGCCATGTGCCCATATAATACTTTGAAATACAAAATGCTGTGAACAACAGACTATGACAAAAAAAAAAAATTGAAAAGTAAGGAGGAGGGGTACTAAAAAGCCTTCTACAAGAAAAAAAGTGGGGCTTCTTAATAACAAAAAACAAGCAAATTCATACACAAGAAAAAATCACACTAAGGAGAAAAAAAATGCAAGTACCTGCCTAAGTAGTAAATTATGGTGCTCAATGCCTAGGCTATGCAGATAGATCAAAAGATACTTCGCAGCTTCAACCTTTAACAGTTGCTAGTTTAGTTTCATGCTCTTGTTATGTAAAATGGTTAGTTTGTCTTGTTTTCCAAGTACATATGTATGTGAGAGCAGCTAACCAATCCCTCTTGCAGACACCTGCTCCGGCACAATTTTGTATATATCTGAGTGCACTTTAGTTACAGTTTCTGTGAGAGTGTGCACAATTTGAACAAGGCCAGTACACTCAATCCTCGGTCACAATGACTTGTGACTTTCTACTAACACAATCATCGGCAACTCTGTCTACTCCATTTCATACACAAAGTTTGGGTCAACCTGCAATATGGTTTTCAGTAGGTACCTTCACTTTTTCACTGAAGAAACAGCATAGCATGGTGAAAAAAGGCCCCGAACTTAATAAAAACAAAGTTTTATCATCAAAATGTTTATACTATTTACATTTTTTGAACTATTATCCTCATCTTTGTTGCCATATTTATCACAAAGTTTCAGCCGTTGTATGCCTTCTTCAGGTTTGACATCTGACATGGCATGTGGAACTAGAACAGAAAATAAAGGGTTTAGTTTGACATTCCAACCAGCTGAAGAAGGCTGGAGCGTACAACGACTGAAACTTTGTGATAAATATGGCAACAAAGATGACAATAGATTGAATAATGTAAATAGTGTACATAATACCTCATCTCAGAAACATAGACAGAAATATAGACAGATACATTATGTTTATGTTATTATTAAGAGAAAAGACCAAAGTATTCTTTTTATCATTTTATTAAATTTTTTAATCTTTTCTAGCACATTCAGAATTTTAGTTAAAAATCACGTTTTTTTTTTTTTTTTGCATTAGTGGTCAACATAATATTTACGATTAGTGTTTTACCGCCTTTTTCTTCAGATGAAAAACACATGGATTTTGGAAATTCTTGCAAAAATTAAAAAAGTAAAAATTGATTTCAATCAATATTATTTCTGTCTGAAATCCACTAGAGAGTATTTTGTTTAGTGGAAATAGTAAATTTAATACTTTAGCTTTTAATTAAAGCTAAAATGAAAACTTCAAGAAAGATTTTTAATTTATAAAAATTCATTTTAGATACTAGGTATTGAAAATTAGTGAAGATACTTAGATTTCCGGCACTTTCCAATGATACATATATACATATATATGCACACAAATATAAAGATATGCTGAAAAGTTCTCAGCTCAGTCAACTTCCCAAAAGTTAGTTTTTCAATGATCAAATATCAGAATATTGACTTGGGCACCTCAACGTGGTGTAATGGTTAGCAAGCTTGTCTAGCTAGAACAATTACGGCTGAGTAGTTAGTTCAATTCTCACTGGGTGCTCCATACTTTCGCCCTTGTGCCACATCTAAGCAGCACTTAGAAAATCACTATCAGAATATTGACTTTAGAAACTGGGTTGGGTTGAGAAGTTTACAGCACCCCTTGTGTTTATGTGTGTGATTTTATTTTATTCACTTTTTATTTATGGCTTATCAACCTTTGGCAGGTTATTTGAAGCCAGAAAATAGTTTTAGACTGTAAGAATTTGGGGGTGGGAAGATAATACTGATTTACTGATACAAGTCCTACTAATTAGCCCATAGCTGGGGGATTAATACCTTTTCCAAGAGTATTTGCGTGTAAATGAATATAATGAACCCAACAGGAGTTGGAACTTGGCCCTCTGATTTCAAATTCTGAGCCATTGTCCATTACACCATCTGCACATTCAAGTTGACAGCACCTCAGGCTTGACATTGTTTTTCATATGATCACCAAAGTTAAGCAAACTGAAAACCAGTGTTTCAATGTTATCTAGACATAAGCGTGTGTATGTACACACACACACACACATATATATATATATATATATTTGAAATTTTCTATATTTATGGTGGAAGAACATTCATTAGATTAAAAGATAGAGACCATGTGAACATCAGCATCAATACTGAAAATGACACTCAGTTTCACGCCTCAATTGATCTTCTGACCATGTGTCAAAACTACTTATTGGGGGTTCCTCTGTGAAGTAGAGGAAGAAAGAACTCTGGCCCCTCCCTGTTGAGGGATCATGTTTTACATTACAGCCCTGACCTAGAGTTTGTTTATTTTAATTATCTATTTATTTTCACTTTATTTACTTATTATTTTATTTATTTTATTCTTGTATATTTTCTTTGGTGATAAATTTTGCTAATTGATATAAAGTGGATTAGATTTAGGTTATTTAGTTTTGCTGAACTAAAAGGATGATCCCAAAATGCAAATTACAAATCTGACATACCAAAATCCAACAATTACAAGAATTTAAATATCTGGGAAGTGTTTTAACAGGACAGAAAGTGTGACACTGGAATCTAAAAATACATTGGGATCGCCAAAGATGCATTCCAAAACCTAAGCAGAATATTAAGAAACAGAAAAACAGAGAAACAAAGAAAAGAGTACTGAACTGTTACATGACATCTGTCCTCTTGTATGGCAGTGAATGCTGGACAATCTCCTCAAAGATGAAGAAGAAACTTGAAGCAACAGAAATGTGGTTCTCCAGAAAGATGCTGAAGTTGAAATTTCTGGGGTACATAATGGGGAAGTGGGGCTTCTGATACTCACAGGACAGATTTGAAGCCAAAAGGGACAAAGTTAAACAACACATAACAACATACTTAATGAGTATGAGTAAATGGATCATGGAACAGGGTTTAGGAGAAATAACAAAATGACAAAATTTATTAAGTGCTACCAAGGACAGGAAATTGTGGAGAGCCATGATTGCCTACATCTTTTGGGGACAAGGCATATGAAGAAATTTTTTGAGATGTGATGTGGTTGTAGGCAGCAGAGTAGGAATTTTATATATGGTGAATTGAAAACTTTGCAGCATTTTGTTTTTAAATTTATCACTCTGAATATGACTTCATTTATTGTACAAAAAGTTTATCCTGCCACTGAAGGTGACTGATCCCTGAAGAATAGTGTGCTTGAATTTCATAGTTGTGCTATCACCTCCTGTTATGGCAACAGAAAACAACTTTAAGTGAAATTAACAATAAGGATACTGCAACTGAGAGGCCTTGAAAAAGAATGCAGTTGAAAGGGAAGTAAAGATTAATAGTGCAGAGTGCTAATGGGTAAACATACACTTTTATTCATATTAAAGTCATGGCATCATTATTCAGCTACCAAAGTATACTTTTTGTCTTTTTTCAATGAACTTATGTCACCTTTCGACTAAAATGTGCAATCCATCATAAAACAGTTTCAGTTTTGATTGAGGAATTTGTTAATGTTTTTTTTTTTTTTTTTGCACCTTAAAATTGTTGGAATTACTGGACAGATGAAATGGAACAAAAAGAAGTCTGGAGAATCAGCTTAATGTGGCAGAACTTCCCATGCTAGTTTCATGATTGCATGATCTGTGTTGCATCTGCAGTCAGGAGGCAGGCATTGTATGATCTCTGGTAAATTTCCTTACAAAAAAAAAAAAAAAATAAATAAAATAAAAAACAAACCCAAAAAGCAAAAAAAAAAACCAAACAAAAAAAAAACACTTCACTTCTATTTGAACATGTCAGTCAAAGAAGCCATATAAGAGCTCGATAATAGACTCATTGCATGTGCTGCTGTAAGCACCAGGAGTTACGTCCTCTTCCACAATGGTAGAGAGAAGACCTAGAGTATGTGGTGCTGATAATTTGCCTATGAACAATACAGGACAGGTATTAACCAATAATCAGCATGGGCCTGGTACTTGGAGAGCTATGTAACACCAGTTTTTTTCTCAATCAAGAGAGTGCTCTCAGCATGCAAATGTGCAAAAACCAGACAAGATGAACACACTTAAGCAAATTGTCCAGTTTCCTAAAATTTATAATGAAGAATTTTATTTCAATCGAAAGCAGAGAGAACATTTCCACCCTCTAGCTTTCATTTAGGTTGAAATGTTGAAAGTCATTCTTATCAGAGGTTACTTTGTTTGGTTTTCTTGTATTAAATTTTCATTTTATTAAAATTACTGGTGACTATGCAGTTCACAGAAGACTTTTCTTTGTTTTCTTTCTTTGAATAACTTAGCAAATGTTTAATAATGAACAATGGTCTTTCCTATGTTTACTTTGTTTTCTTTACAGTAAAGTTCACTCTGTACAAGGCTCGGGAGCCACTCAAGATAGAGAGTTACATTAGGAGGCAGTTTTTACAGATAGGCGGGGGAAGATAATGGTCAACCCTAAAACAGGTTAAAATTGTAGTGCTCAGGGAAACATCCTCTTGGGAGTTGGTTCCACAGGGCAGTGGTTCATGGGAAGAAGCTGTCTGAGTGGAACTTACTTCTCACCTATGGAATACAGAGGGAATGCAATGTACAAGTGGTACAATGTAAGTGGCATGGCAGGTCCTTGCTATGAAGGTTTGAAATGGTGTAACCAGGGAATATAGTTCGACCAAGAACGTTCTGTGAAACTAGGGATAGAGCAGCAAGAGTCTTGCCACATCCTCTGCCCATGAAAGGAGTGAGGTGGGAGGGTGGATAAGAATTTGTCAGCCAAAAAGATTTGAAGACGCTTTTGGACTATCAAGGCTGGAGGATATGGTTTGGGCAGCTCCTGACCAAATATGATAGCAGTACTCCATTATGTAAAATAGGTTTTCCTTGCTTCTGAAATTATAAAGCATGTACAATTAAAATACTGACCCCCAATATCACAAACTGCTGTCAGAGGTGTGGCAACAGTGGTTAAAACTTCTTGTTTTTTGGGGGGGGGGTTGTGAGAAGGTGGCTTCTTACAGATAAAAGCTGAGTGGTAGGCTGGAAAATAGTGTTTAGCATGAAAATGCTTACAGAGCAAAGGTCACTGAATTTCTCCATGTGAAGAAAAACTAGATTCATTGATGTTGGCTGAACATTTATCGAAACTAAATAGTGGATATGAGCACAGTTAAGCAGTGGGTCATGCAATTTCGCAGTAGTGACAGGGATGGTGAATGACAAACCATGTTTTGAGTGGTTCTGGACAATTCTCAACCCATGAAGATTGTTCGAAAAAAAATTCTAACTAATGATGGAAATAGCTGAAAACTTATTCTATCCAATGTTATTGTGTTTCCCTGTATCTGTTGTAAATTTCTGTGAAAATAAACAGGAGACATTTCTTTCACTGCATACCTCATAAATTATGTTATTATATACAAATGGCTGGCAAAACAAGGAAATTGAAAAGCAAACATTTTTTTTTCTGAAGAAAATTAAATTCACCTAACGTGTTGAAATTTCAACAAACTGCAAAAAGAATATATATTCGTATAAACAGCTGAGAGTGTCCTCAATACAAACTCCATGTGTATATCGTATTAGTTTTGTATTGTAAGATTTGAACATGCAAATTTCATGTTTTATATTGAAAATAATATCTTTAACAATATTTTTTGCCCAAAAACATAACCACTGATTGGTAGGAGTGAGTGAGAAAATCAATTGCTGTAGAAATTAAGAAGGAAATAATTTCTAAACCTGAAAGTGGAATTAGTGTTAACAAACTCAGTGTTGGGTATGAAATGCTGAAATTGACAATATACACCATTTTCAAAAACAAAAATGAATTAGAATTTTTCAGGTGGTTAGGCACAGTGGAGTAATGGATAGCAGCTTGGATTGAAGAATCGGAGAGCCATGTTCGAATTCTAGTTGAATCCGTTACATTCACATATGTGCTAATACCCTTGGGAAAGGTATGAATCCTCTTCTTCTCTCCCCAGCTATGAGTAAATAGCAGGACAGACAAGGTTCTATAGCTTTGGATGGTAACTGGTCTACCGCAGAAAGAAATGACAACCTACTGTGGGGAAAAAAAATCTGCCTCGTCAGTCATGTATTGAAAGATACATGATCGCCTAAGTGTGTATCACGCATGGCACATAACTGAAGGGAATTAACAGACTTAGTAAATCATGGAGCAATTTTATTGACATTATTTATTTGCTTTTGGTGTGGATTGAAGAAAAAAAAACATTGATAGGATAAATGAATTTATAATTTTTGCAAAGCTCGAACACTTGTTTGATGTTATCAGAGCTAATAGGTACTCCAGGTGGAAGTGATATGACAGTGACTGAATTTATTGCTTCAATTTATTTTTATTTTTATCTACATGAATAAAGGCAAAAGAAAAACTTTTCCTAGACAACACATTTTGTCCTCTGATGGGCTTTATCAAAACAAATGTAAGGATCTTGTTTTGCCACAAGTATTCGTAAACAGAAGTAGTGTAATTAATTTTTCAGAATTTTTAAATTTAAGAGATAGTCATAAATATTCCTCAGGTTAACTGAAAAGTCAAGGTAAATTATGGAGGATGCTAAGTGCCATAATTTAATGTCTAATAAATGAAAGTGACTAAATGATCCTGTTGAATTTTTTTTATGCAATTAATATTTTAATTATTTTAGTGTGGGATGAATTTAGGAATTATATATTTTAGATAACAAGTGGTTATGAATTATTAAAAAATGTGAAAAACTAACAACATTTTTAATTTTGTTTATAAATACTTGTTGCAAAATAAAATCCTTACATTTGTCATGATAAAGTTTATCAGAGGACGAAATATGTCAGCTAAGAGAAGTCTTTGTCTTTATTCATACTGTCTTTTTACAGATATATTTTAGTTATATCTGAAATTTATATATATATATATATATATATATATATATATATGTGTATGTGTGTGTATTCTTATATCCTTATGCAACCCAAAACCCCTAACCTCACACATTTTACACTTAGCAACCCATCTCTCTTTCCATCTCTCTAATAATACAATTGCATTAATTCCCCCTTTCTCTCTTTCAATCTGTAATAGTAGTTGCTAACTACAAAATCAATTAGGTCAGACAGGCTGATGACCAGCAACAGGTCTGAATGTAAACTAAAAACATATTCTTACACACGTGCAGAATCATGTGATCAAGTACGAATGTTGAGTGGGAAAAGATTGGCAGGAAAATTAGTTGGGAACTGCGTTTTGTGTGAGTAACATCTCTTTTTACTCAAGCAAAGGAAATCTCACGATGAAGATGAATTCCAATTCAACTCAACACACTATGCTGCTTACATCAAATACATAGGTGAATTTCTATGTGTGACATTCACTTAAGACAGGCATGTGTGAGCCACTCAATTAGACATAGGATCTGAATAATAAACTCTAGATTGCTGAATATGTGAAGAATAGATCAAAGATACTGCTGTTCGATCAAAATGAACCAAACTGAAAGTAAAAAGAACAAAGATAAATATAAAATGAGGGAAAAGGATAAAGAGAAAATCTTATTTTATTTCAGGTGAAAGATTGAAGCTAAGTGATTGTCTTGCTCAGTGTTAAGTACCAGAGCTATTTAACATATATGTTAAAAAATATACAGATCTTATATTAATTTCGCTAAGGGGGACATAAGGTAAGAATTAAAAATAGACTTGTGGGTATGTCTTGATTAACCAATTAAATGTCAGATCTATGCTAAATTGGTTACTCAAGACATACCCACAAGTCTATTTTTAATTCTGACCTTATGTCCTCCTCTGCTGTACTTTCGGAAAAGAGGTAACACTTTGTTTTTAAATTTCCTTAAAATCATTTAATCACCAGTTACTTATCATCGCCTAAAGAAATACAATCAAAGTATTGAAACATGAAAGCTTTTGTTAGTGATTTCAAAATGTTTTTATTATAATCTCATAATAATAATAATAATAATATATTGCTCTACTTTGTATTGAGCGCTTTTGTAAAAGTTAATGCTATGAACAGTGGATTTTTACTCCATCTGTTCTTCCTCTCATTTGGATAGTTATATATATATATATATATATATATATATATATATATATAGCTCATTTTGCCCCAAGCAAATTAGTGAAGAGAAGTGAGGTAAAGGACAAAGAAATGGTTCAGGAAGATGGAAGATTGTGACTGAATTGCATTTTCGAACATTGTAGGTAGCAGGCAAGCAAGAAATCCAAAGAGTATTCTACAGGCGAGAAATGCAAGAAAAAAAAATTTAAAAATAGAATGGATGGTTGCATCTAGCTAATTCAACAGTAAAATGATGAGACCTAATTGCCAATCTAGTAGTATGCTTCAATTCATGCAGCCACCAAAGAGAACAGCTCATTAGAACAGCCATGAAAATATTTGTAGAAAAGACAGGTAAGGCATGTTACAACAGTGGAAAAGTAACTCAAGTCAAGATGTCAGAGTAGATTACATTACAGACCCTTGTTTGAGATTATATATATATATATATATATATATATATATAAATAAAAATGGGCAAATATAGGTAAGCATACAAGCGAGTGATCCCTATACAAATACATATAAATACTCTATAGTGTAAAAAAAAGGTGCTCAATGTTAAGTAACTGAGCTATTTAATATATATATATATATATATATATTAAGAAATATACATAATATCTTATATTAACTGCAATTAATGTAAGATATTATATTAGTTGGATTGGTGTGTGTTTGTGACCCTGGGTTTCATGCTACTTGCGATTGTCAGGTTTGACGATCTCAAATAGCGTGAAACCCAGGGTCACAAACTTACACCAATCCAACTAAATATGTTAGCTCTATCACTGATATTGAGCGCTTTCTAATAAGTACCACGCATATATATAGTCTTATATCAGGTAGCCAGAGAAGATAAGGAAGGAGTAGATAATTAAGTTTAAATGTGGTCAGTGTGAGGTTGTTGCATAATCGACAAAGCAGCTGTTGTGTGAAGACAGGCTTATTAAGAAAAAGGTTATCTAGTTTGAGTCTCACTGGAAATGTATTCTTTCTTACTGATAAACTATCAAATGATGGTATGGAGGTTTTAATATAAAAGTTATAGAAATTAAGATGAAAGAAACACAGAAAAGAAAAAAAAAAAAACGGTCCGTAAATCATGTAATTGCCAAGTCCGAAAAGCATTAGTGCTGTCAAACTTAACAGGTGCATTTTTTCTAATGGGATAGATGATGAGTTATATAACAGATTTTTCAAATATGCTACTGAAGTCAGGACAATTAGCTTAAAAGCTTAGATTTATTTCCATGTAATACCATGTGAGTATTCAGATGAGTTTCAAAATAAGATACTAATTGAAGTCCATCTCCCAAGTCAGTACTTTCCCACTGCAGTAACAAAATGTCAGGAAGCCTACACTGATGACTAACAAAAGGCCTAACAAACCAGGAAGAACCACAGTAAAAATGTGAAATTGAGTCACTGTTTGAAATTGGGTAAATGAATACTTAACCCTGAACACAGATGCTTTATCAAATGTTAACATTGTAGAATGGTAAATAAATTGATATTCAGGCTAAACAAAGTATTAAGGAATGAAAAACATTAGATAAAAATGAAGAAAAATGGTGTTGAATTATTTAATATCAACCCTTGTTATATGACCAGTGGATACAGGGCAATTTCCTCACAGATAAAGAGGAGACAAAGCAACAGAAGTGTGGTTTACAGAAGAATTCTGAGAATACCATGTAGAGAAGATGTGAGCAATTAATAAGTTTTAAAGAAAATGTAAATAAAAAGACTGAGTTTGATATATATTATAGTACCTAGTAATCTCCCTTGATAGGAACTCTTGCACTAAGAGCATTAACTCCCTTAGTTCAATATTAACCCCTTCCCTTTTTTATGCCAACCTTCAACTAATAAACGTGTGTATATATGTTCATCGTCCTGGTCTTGTCTTTATGCTGAACCTAGGCAGAAAATTAAACATGGTGCCAGGAGTGGGACAGAATAGAGGAGAGGGGGGTTAGACAGTTGTAATTTCTGGGACACAAAATGAAGGATAGAGGATTTGATACTCACAAGGCCTATTGAAGGGCAGAAGGGAACATTGAGTCAACTACCTACTAAACTTGCATAAAACAATGTTAGAAAAACTGATTGAATGGGGATAGTGAATGGATATACATTGATAATTGCTACAAAGCTATAAACATTCGTTCTTGGCCTGATCAACTTATGACCAAACATTAGACGCATCTTTGTCTTTGAATTATTAAGAAACAGGAAAATTCTTTTGGAAACAATGATAAAATTGATCAAAGAGGAGACTTGAGGCAAAAAGGGTACTGAGAATGGTGAAGAAGCAACATGCGAACCAAAAGAAAGTTTTAAGGAAAACAGGAAGAAAAAGAGCATTTGCATTTAGAATCAGAAAGAGGAAGTTGAAATTTCTGGGAATGAAGAAGGCTTGGAAAATTTGATGCTCACAAGACACTGAAAGTAAGAGGGAGAAAGGAAAATGGCAAGTAACCTACCTAACAAGTTTGTGAAAATGGTTGGTAGAACAGAGATTGGGAAGGACAGTGAAAAGACAAATTTTACTAAGAGCTAAAAAAAAAAAAAAAATAGGAAGTTGTGAAAAGCCATGATCGTCGATATCTTAAAGAGACAGGGTATATAGAAGATAAATTAAACTTACTCTCAATTCAATAAATATGATTTCCATTTTATATTTGGGAATGTAAAGTCTGAGATTCATCCAACAATTCAGTTTGCAAAAAATTCTTTATTGTAAATTTTGATAAAATTGCTCAACTGTTATCTAATATCAATCTTCCTATATGTTGGACAATTTCCTCACAGACAAAGAGGAGACTCAAGGCAAAAAGGGTACGAAGAATAGCACAAAAGCAACATGCAAGCCAAAACAAAGTTTTAAGGGAAATAGAAAGAAAAAAAAAAGGGCACTTGTACTTAGGATCAGAAAGAGGCAATTAATATTTCTGGGAATGACAAAAGAAGGCTTGGAAAATCTGACACTCACAAGGAAGTAAAAGTGAGGAAGGAAAACGGTGAGTAATCTACCTAAGGAGTTTGTGTAAATGATGGCTGAACAGAGAATGGGAGGGGTAGTAAAGGGACAAAGATTGATAAGAGCTACAAATGATTGGAAGTTGTGGAGAGACATGAATGGCCATGTCCTGAATTGGAGACAGTATATAAAAGAAACCCAAGAACCCGATGTCTACCCTCAAAGTAAAACACACCTCAACCAAGTTTATAATTATTTCAATAATATTTAAAAAATTTAATTTAATTTTTTTGATTTGCATTTTCTTGATTTAGTTAAGAGTAACAACAATATCACAGAAATTCAGACAAGAGAAAAAGAAAGAAATGTTTCCTTGTACATGAAGCACCAACTTTCTTGGCTATGAATTCTGGGAAGAGACAAGTTGTTGAGACCAGAGTAACTTCTTGTAGTGCTTAAGGTCCTTTCTGAAAGAGGCACATCACTTGGAGATAGAGGCAGTTTGAAACTCATCAGTCAAAGTGACAATGGCATGTGGTTTTTGAGTCAGGCCATGAAATATATTGACATATGGCAAAGGGTAGGGGAAGATGTGAAGAGGTACGAACCCCAAATTTTCTCCTCATACATCAAATGTTAGGAAGATGAAACGAAGGGTAGGGTGCACAGGATGATGTAAATTTAAGGAAATCAAGGTTCTTTAACTAGGTACATGGAATTTGAAATAGTCTAGTCTGTAAATCAAGTGGGTGGGTAGAGCTTAGAAGGCAGAAAGTGGGGGTGTGTAGGTGGCGATATGGGATATGGGGAAGTGGATTACAAGGAAAAAAATCAAAAAGTGAGTGGTAGAGGAGGAGGGGGCAATAAAACTGAAAAGAAAGAAAATTAGAAATAAAAAGAAAAGGAAAAGAGAAAAAGAAGAGTCTTTAAAGAAAACAAAAAAGAGTCCCCCCCCACAATGAAAGGATCAAAGAAAGAAGGAAGAAAAAATTGAAAGAAGAGGAAGTAGTAATAGATAAATTAAGAAACAGATTATAATTGGAGAAAAAGGAGAGTGAGAGGTATATATATATATATATCATCCACAGACAGACTATTTTGCCTTTTCACAGCTCTTCAATGTTGGCTAGACATCTGATTGCTTCAAGCTGGGATTGAAACCCCAACTGATTTGGTATCAGAGATTCTACCCCTAGGCTATTGTCATAAGAGGAAAGGAAATTTTAACGTTTTCTATGCAAAATACGTCAGTAGCTCTGAGAGCTCAATTCAATATATATTCAGACATCCATGTAAGCACATCAATAAGTCTGGAGCCTAATTAAAAAGAAAAATGCTTGTTTTACTGTAGAATAACAATACAATAAATGACACTTACCGGCGTAAGAGTTCCAGCTAGCGTCCAGCTGGCAGACAAAAATAAAGCAGGTTGTAACTTAATACAAACCCTGCAAACTAACTGAAATTAAGCTGGTATTTATATAGAAATACTTCCACTCAGGTACCAGCAGCCAATCAAAGCCCAAGCAATGGACTATCCCACTTTAGCATAATGAGATGCTCCATTGCACCATAAATAACTCTCTTCCTCAATTAGAATCATTCTTCACTCAGCTTGTTCCACAACTGAGTGTTTATCTTGACCACGTGATTGTTCGACAGTTTTACAAATATTTTTCAATGTCATCTCTTTCCTTGTTAATGCACTTAATTTCAATAGTTAATATTAATTGTATAGATTGAACATAGTACAGTGACATTTACTAAATTATTAAAATATGTGAATCAACTATCGGGAAATCCTTATTATTTACCATTTTATAAAGTTTGAATTGATTGACAATCATCTTATGTTCTGTCAACTATTCCTATAAACAATATAATAAATAAATAGTGTCTAATATTTTTGTTGTCAATTCTCAAGAAAAATATAAAAATTCACTTTCATATGTTTAGGTTTTATTACAATTCTAATCATCATTTTTTAAATCAATAAAAATTGCTGAAGAGTGTCGGTAGTTAAAAACCATCCTTTTGACAGTCTCTTGTTTTGTTGGCACATTTATCCAGGTTTACCAAAAATTTGAAAATGATTTTAATTTATAAGCAATTAAAGGATTTAAAAAAAAAAATAAAATAAAATGTCATTTCTTATAACTATAAACATATTTATTGGATAGATAAGTCTTCTGTCTTCTAAATTTCTGTTCTTTTATTGTTTTCTCTCGCCTTAATAGTGTTTTTTTTCTTATATTCTTTCACACTCAGTAACCCCCCCATGTGTCTTAGTGGCTTTATTGCCTTGCTTGAGTTGAAATGATTAAAAAAAACAATCTGTGTTGAATTTGGTATATACTCAATGAAGGTTTTGGATTTTTTCATTGCTTCCCACTGACTTAACCACTATGTCATCACTCACAAACTTTTCTCAACTAAGAAACTGAATATTTGTCATGATAAGGCAAAAGTGCCTATGATTAACCAGGTTTTTTTTTTTTTTATTTATATAAAATTTTGTTTCAGCATTCAATCTACATAGCTGTGCATTGAAAAACAGATAAGACATATTGTCCATGGTCAGGAATTTAAGTAAACATTACTACAGAATGGGGCAATTAGATGGAGAATTTAAATGTATTGTTGATGTTGATATAGAAGTATCTGAAAAATCAGGAATAATGGGATTGTCAGTGATCAGGATGATGGCAAAATAGAGCTGTTAGATGTTATGGTATGTAAATAAACTATAATTAAGACAGATTTTTTAAGATGGAATACTCAGTGAGAAAAGATTTAGTTTCTTCGCATTTGTACTTAATATCCAGGAAAGGAACACTAGGGGTCATTTAATGCTGAAATATTAATAATAATTTGAACACAATTTTATGGCTTCAACTACAGGTAAACTTTATTCCTGGTTACATATTGTCACCCCTTTTTTTATATAAAAATGTATTGTTGGTATTTTTACTATTAAAATGCATTTTTATACTTTCAGAGTATTTTTGTTTGACTATTTGACCATATCTGGCACCCTAATAGGTACTACCACTTTTGGTTATGGTGGACATGGGAACAACAGCAAAAGAGGCAGTTTCCTTACTCCTCAAAACCTCCAGTCTCCCAATCAGAGGCCTTGCTGCCAGATATAGTTTATCGTCATACCCAGGATTGCTTCTGCTCAGAATATTGAACAACTCAAATTTAGTAATGAAAAGATGTTAAATGGCTCACTCCACACCGGCTTTTTAAACTGCAAGGAACATTTATATAGAATCACCTACCCGCTGTTTGAATAGAAAACAATTGAACCAAAATTGAGTTACAAGTGGCAATCTAGTGAGTATCATCTTGCGACAAGAGTAATTGCCCGTGAAAAGAATTTGTTAGCACTTCTCCACAAAAAGGTGACTTTTAGTGTCTGGTATATTAGTCTGGCACAAGAACGCGAGAGACACCCAGCAAGGATTGAATTTACTACTGCAGCCATGTTCTAAGAAACTAATTTGCTAATTTCTACTTTGTAGCTCTTGGCCCTGGAGGCTAAGAATGCCTATGGCCCCTCAACAGGATGCATGTATTGTATAATGGGGACTTCTTTATGTACAAAGTTATGATTTTCACATAATATACTTGAACCAGTCCTATATTTTGAAATACCTCAACCTTCAACTATTCTACTGTCATGTGATATATTAATATTTTTATGGTTGGTGGTGGTGGGGTGTGTGGAGGGGGCATGAATGTGCACTTGCCTCTTTTCTGGAGTGGGCCTGACAAAATGTCTTAGTATCAATTGTGTGGTGTCCTGATACATTCCATCTACCTGGTTTGTCATTGTGCAGGGGCACCTCTAAATATTTACTCAGCTTAGGATTAGTTCAACACAGGGTGACGAACACTTGAAGATGTTATCTTTGTACAATTTGTACAAAGATAACATGTGCATTAATTTTATAAATTCCTTTCCAATCCATGAGGCTAAGTAAATAAAACTGATGGCAGATTAATTGCTGTCATTCATAACTGGGGACAGTAATTTGGATTGGTGTGGGGTACCGGGTAGGGGAGGGAAAATGATATCAGGAGGACAGAGAAAGCAAGTGAAAAAGTAAAAGGTTTAGAGAGATAGAGAAAAATAGAGATGGATAATAAATTATATATGAGGAGAGGGGGGGGGGATAGAGAGCGCAAGAAAGACAGAGGGATGAGTGAGAAAATGTGTGTGTGCGAGAAGAGATAGTGTGAAGAGAGAGAGTCGAAGAGAGAGTGTGAGAAGAGAGAGAGTCGAAGAGAGAGTGTGAGAAGAGAGAGAGTCGAAGAGAGAGTGTGAGAAGAGAGAGAGTGTGAGAAGAGAGAGAGTGTGAGAAGAGAGAGAGTGTGAGAAGAGAGAGAGTGAGAAGAGAGAGAGTGTGAGAAGAGAGAGAGTGTGAGAAGAGAGAGAGTGTGAGAAGAGAGAGAGAGTGTATGTGTGAGAAGAGAGAGAGAGAGTGCGTGTGAGAAGAGAGAGAGAGAGTGCGTGTGAGAAGAGAGAGAGAGAGAGTGTGAGAAGAGAGAGTGTGTGTGTATGTGTACATATATGTGAAGAGAAAATGTGTGTGAGGAGAGAGAGAGAGTGTGTGTGTGTGTGTGTGTGTGCGTGCGTGCGAGTGAGAAGAGAAACACACATACACCATATAGCTCATGGAATTCTTCACTCAGCCTAAGCCTTTTCTCCCTTTTCATCTCTATAGTTTTTTTCTGTTTTTTTTTTCCCCTTCTCCCGTGGTCCATCTTAAAGAAAACCCGGAATGCCTTCCTCCATCATTCCCTTGGGGAGAGATGTCAGCGCAAACGGTAAATCTGTGGGGATTCCTGCTGTCCTACATAAACATTCCGGGTTGCTGAGTTGAAATTAAGGGGAAACTTTTGAGAGAGAGAGAGAGAGAGAGAGAGATATGGAGCAGTGAAACACTTTCTCTCTCGTCTTTGCTTTTTGGCAGGGTCAAAATGCTAAAGGGGTTAGGGTTTGTCGACCGGCCGAATAGATGGACGTTTTCAAAGTCCTCACCTTTGTTTGTTTACTTATTTTAGCGCAGGAGAGTTTCGGCATAATGGAGGGAGGAATATTTTCTCTAACAACCAATGAAAAAAGAGAGTGAGTGTGAGAAGAGAGAGTGAGACTGACACGGGGTGGGGAGAGACCAGAAAGGAGAGATGTCAGTAATGTACGTTTCGGACTTCGAAGTTGGTTAAACACGGTTGAAGTCAGGATGATGTACGAAAAAGCAAAACTAGCACCCCCCCCCACACACACTTCTTTCACAAAATTTGCCATTGGGGTTGGGGTTGGCTGGACGTCATTAAAAGTCCATTGAATGGGCAGCACTCGAAGAATTAGCGTTTACCATTCTCTTTCTCAAAGACTTTTTAGTGATGAAAAGAAAGAAATAGATTTTTCGTGTGTGCGTTGTTAAAAAAAAAAAAAAAAAAAAAAAAATCAAATTATTTTTTGAACTCAGTAAAAGAAAAAAGTAAAAAAAGAAACTAAAATCGACTTCACCATCGCTACAAAAATAATTAAATTCCAATCTTGCTATAATAATTTTTTTCTTTTAAAAAACAAATCACGAAGCTTTAAGCTAAAATAAAATAATGTTTTTATTTTAAACCGTAATAATTAATAGGAGTAAAAGAAAAAGAAAAGAGAGTAAGAAAAGAAAGAAGAAGAGAAGAAGAAGAGAAGAAGAAGAAGAGAAGAAGAAGAGAAGAAGAGTAAGAGAAGAAGAAGAGAAGAAGAGTAAGAGAAGAAGAAGAGTAAGAGAAGAAGAGTAAGAGAAGAAGAAGAAGAGGAAGAGAAGAAGAAGAAGAGGAAGAGAAGAAAAGAGGAAGAGAAGAAGAAGAAAAGAGAAGAAGAAGAAAGAGGAAGAGAAGAAAAGAGGAAGAGAAGAAAAGAGGAAGAGAAGAAAAGAGGAAGAGAAGAAGAAGAAAAGAGGAAGAGAAGAAGAAGAAAAGAGGAAGAAGAAGAAGAAGAAAAGAGGAAGAAGAAGAAGAAGAAAAGAGGAAGAGAAGAAGAAATAGGAAGAGAAAGGGAAGAGAAAGAAGAAGAAAAAAAAAACGAAAGTTTCCTCCACAAAGTTCATGTCACATCGCATTACGGAAATTGAATATTAATAGTTCATATATACAGTGTAGTCCGGGTATAAGAGAGATTTTCTCTGGTCCCAAATTAGAGCCATACTTACCTAAACAAAATAGACCAAACCCGGATATAAGAGACTTCTTCTCCGGTCCCGACAACTCTCTTATATCCGGGTTACACTGTATTTTTGTTTGAGTCAGATCTTTTGTGTGTGTGTGTGTGTGTATTAGAGAGAGCGCAAAACCACCTCCGTAGCCACAGATATTGTTAATCTTATTCTTATATATTCACACAACAATAGGAAAAATAAAGTATTTTCCCACTGATCTATCATGTAATATTGAAATATTATTAACACGTATGCTTATTAAAATCATTTCTTTTTCTAAATTATTTCAAAACTGGGTATAATTTCTCAAGATGCACAAAATTCCTAAATGTGACTTTTCTGACAAAAATAAAGAGTATAAAAGCATTTGCGTTCATTATTTTGTGGATGTCAAATTTGTAACATTTTCTGACTATTACAGCGACACCCCTGTTTATATATATATATATATATATATATATATATAAAAATCTGGGGTATATGTAATAATTAAATAATAAATAAGGTTATACTGGCATAAAGCCACCTATGTGCAGTCCCAACACAAGCGAACTGATCTGAGAGATTATTGTACCAAAACCTATTCAATGACAATGCAACCAAAAAGAATCGTATTAGTGTTTACTGTTTTAGTAAGATGAGTCTCTAGTTTGACACAAAGTTACATATATCGGGACACCTAGTAATAACAATCAAAATCACTAAAGTCCTCTTGATATCTAAAGATGAACTCAATAACCTTTACTTTTTACGGGAGAGCTTTTAATTTCAAATTTGACCAAATATTCTAAGTATATCTAATTTAATCCATAAAAGCCCATAGTTACAAAAAAAAAAAAAAAGAAAGAAAAATGACAGTGGTAATCGTTTCACCCCAAACAAAGCGATAATGCCACTAGGATACAAGAGATTACAGAGAGTGAAAGAGAATTAGAAGACTCTAGAGTAAAGAGGCGAAGAAAAGGACAATAAAGTAACAGTGTTCAGGAAGACAGAATATGGCGATTGACTTATATTTTTTTTTTTTAATATTGTAGGTAGCAGGGAAGCAATTAACGAGAAGGTGAGAAATGCAAGGTGCTTTCTCTCCATCACTGATCACTCTTTCACTCACACATACCTCCAAAGAAAAGCGATACCTAAAGTTTAAAATGCATTTATAAAAATTGAAAATATTTCTTGAAGCTTTTATTTTAGTTTCGAATAAGCAAATTACTTTTTGAATTTGAATTGATAGGAATGAGTTGTTATTATCGGTAAAAAAGCTAAAATTGTCCACATTGACAAATCTGTCAACTCAATGTAATTATCTTTATTAAAAATCTTTCAAAAATAAAATATATTTTTTCTGGAATTTTATTTGATGTTTATTAGTTGATTTAAAGTTTAATTAATTAAACAAATATTACTTTTAGTTTAAAATATCACAGAAAAGCATTTTTAACACGGGGTGGTGTTTTTTGGTGTTTTTATGACGTGTTAACAACTTTCTCGTTTGACTTATGTTTGGGAATATTTTCTAAGGTGGATATAGTCTAAATTATGAAGATGCTTGCTGAGGAAATATTAGAAAATTACCAATAAATTTTAACTTTATTATAGTTACCGCTCTTATTTTCTGATAATATCACGTTTGGACATCCGTATTTGCAAAAATCGACATGTTTATACACACAAAATAAATTTAAAATTCTTTTTAAAATATTGGGGGTTGTTGAATTGTTGTAAGCTTTTCCATTTCTGATTAGAAAATACAGTTTTGATTTAATAACAACCAGTCGACCACGACAAATTAATACAAATTTTTAAAAGATTTAAAACTTTATAAATTATTCTAATTAAAATTTTTAAAAAAACTGAAAACAATTTTTTATAAAAGTTCATTATTCATCGGATATTTTTTTTCTTAAGACAATAATGTCCATGATATATTTTATACATAAATTCAATTAAAAGCTTTGCTAATTAAATAAATGTCTTAGTTCTGAATTTTTATTTTACTATTCAGAACAGGGTCCTGTGTGGCCAAAAGGATTTCAAGATTTAAATTCTCTGAAGAGTTGTCCATAGAACTAATAAACATTACGCGATACAGAAAGAATTTCTTGGAATTTCATAAAATGAAGTGGGGGTTAACTGATGTAAAAAAAAAAAAAAATTTCAAAAACAATTTCATTCATTCTTGAGTAAGTCTTGAAAGTTTCATTTAAATTCAACAATTATCCGATTTTTGCAAGAATTTCCAAATCAGTGTGTCTTTCGCCACAAAAGACGATAAAATTTCTTCTTTTGTGTGTCATGTCCAATCAGGATATATGATCACCCACTGACACACACACACAAAAAAAAAGATTTTCTAACCCAAATTTCCAAAAGGTTCTAAAAAGGATCAAACATTATAATTTAATAATTAAAAAACCTTTGGTGTTTCCTAATAATAAAGATTTTGACGATATCGTACCAGTACCTGAATGAAATGTTGCCAAATCCATGGATCGTAAGTTAAGGTTTTGTAGTATATTATCCTAGTTCACCGAGCCTCACCACTTAAGACTCTCTTTCTTGTGGGGATACTTAAAAGATAAAGCCTATGTTACAAAGCCATCCACAGTCCCTGAAATTAAAGTTCAAAGGACGTAGAAGAAAGTTTCAATCAGATCTACCCACGTGGCTTACAATCTCACCAAGTAGAGATCAGTTTGAAGCTGAAAGTACTGTACACAATGTGCACAAGAACCGTTCCGGGTGACTGCGGATATCAAGCAAGAAAGGGTGATGGAAAGTTTTCAGAGACATCCAAGAAATCTATCGAAATGTTGATTGCTTCTTGTAATTCCATTACGTCGTGCTGTCAGCAATGTCTGGATCATAACGGACATGAATTTGAAAACATGCGATGAAAAATACTTAGGAGCATGCATTTATAATAGTCTTCATTTGCATTATTTAAATTAGATGTAGTTGGTACTAGTTTTTTTCTAAATTATTTCTTGAGAAAGCCTACAATGTATATACATTTTTAGACACTCTATCGAAGCCAATTCAGTCAGAGGAATTTTTTTTTTCACTTTTTCGAAACATACGTCGCTAATTATGACACATAGTTTGAAAAATGCTTATGTCTGGCCATAATCACGATGTGCTGTTTGTCAACAGAAATTATTGGTTCATTTTCTATGTGCCATGACCCTTCATGAATCTTTGTAGTTCTAAGTAAAGTTTGTGTTTTTGCTGTTTTTTTCCAAATCCTTGTTCTGCCAGTCACTTACACGTAGCTGTTTAGGTAGGATATGCACTATATGTTTGGAAACTTGATATTTACAATTTTATCTAGGATAGAACAATAAAAAAAAAATAGGGAAAGTAAAAAGATTGTTTTTACGTGGCCCAACTGCTTTGAAAATTAATCAATATTAGAAAACCTTACCTTTTACCCGAGTACAAACACTGTACGAAACTAACTCGGCCATTATTTTATAAATGCACACGAGGACAACCAAAGGTTAGATTATTTACTCAAACTCCTTTGACACAATGCCACAGTAATGGGGTTTCGAGTGAATATTGAACTTATACCACAGGCTTGTTAACCATCACCCAACGGCATGCAATAACGAATTATTCTTAACATTTTTTACTTGGGGGTTATTGGTATCTGGTAACAAGTTTATCTGTCCTCCTTGCACAAAAATATTTAGAATAGTGACCTGATTATTTTAATAACTGAGAATGTAAACAATTAGAGAACACTAAATTCAGCTATATTTAGCACAAGGCCACATATTTGGAACACTCAGATCAAGTGGGCTTATAGTGTTTAATTAAAAAACAAATCTGTTCAACACCTTAGAAGAACTTGTTGAGTGCTCCACGACAAGATCCTTATGCCAGACTAAGCCACATTGAGTAAAGATCTTACATTTTGCTTCATTTGTACTCCTTAAATTTTATTCTATCTAAATTAAATACTTCAAGGATTTGGATAGCTTAAATGAACACTTCATAGGCAAACGATTGCAAAGAATCGATTATGACTATTTCCAAAAATGAAAATTTTGTAAGAAACGCATTATGTGTTAGATTTCAATACTCAACAGCAAAGGGCAACATTTGCGGTTAATAGCGAACCGGCCATATATATTATAATGTATATCCAAAATTTCCAGGAAGGAATCAACGTTTTTAAAACGTAATCGAATATCTAAAAAAAAATATAACGTAAAACTGGATTGCCATAATGTCGGTGCTTAGTTTAATAGACCATATTATATCGTACATCATAAGCTCATTTATTGACAGAGGAGGCACAACTTCCCCTCGCACACATATATTTAACTTAACGTGGCAAACCAACTGTAAATATAAAATGGATTTAAACATCTCAGTAGTCGATAAACATCACTTTTGGGGGGCTTTTCCATTTCGATATGGAATGATTCAGATTTTAATGTATTCAAAAAAAATGTTAATTCTTTTTTTTATCATTTCCAATTACTATCATTCATTTGAGTTCAAATGGTGCTTTCCTTTGGTATTCGCACCAATGTGCTTGACTTATTATCTTCTCGAAGTGACATTGTTTTGGGGGGCACCTAACAACTACCTATCAACATAAGTTAGATTCATGAATAATAGATCTGTAGAAAAATGGTGATATAATGTAGTTCTTTTCAAGTAACATGAATCTAATTTATCTCTTTCGAATACATAAAAATCAATTATATATATATATATATATATATATATATATATATATATTATATATATATATATATATATATATATATATATATATATATATATATATATTATATATATATATTATATATATATATATATATATATATATATATATATATATATATATATATATATATATATATATATATATAGATATACTCTAATGAAAAATTGTTCAAAATATCCTGCAGCGTCTCACTAACTTTTACATACTTTAACATCCAGAATGTTTTTTTACACTTATTTGAATATTATCTGTTACTTCATTACACGTGTCACATATACAGTCGAAACATCCTACTGCATCTTACTAACTTTTATACACTTTACCGTCATAGAATGTTTGCCACTCATATTTAAATATTATTTGTTATTTCATTACAGGTGACATATAACTAAGCAATAAGAAACAGCCGAACACGACATACCATTAACCTGCGTCTCTTTGCTTTTTATCAATTTTTATCATTTCTAACTTGATCTCTGACAAAGTTTTAATAAAGTAAAACATATTTGATTAAGAGCTGTTTTTTCTCCTCATTCTTCCTTTTCCTATCATATATATATTTTATTTTAATTTTTCTTGTGTTCTTATAATTGCTAATATGGTCAGAAAGATGTAACGTGAGTCTTCATCTCTCTGATCATAGTTCAATTAGGTCTCACTTAAATACACATGAAGACCTACCAAACTATGTGCGACATACTCGTTGATAATACAAATATAATATCCACATAGAAAAAAAAGGCTAAAAATAATGGAAGTATTATTAATAAAAAAGAAAAAAAAACATTGAATAATATCAACTCCGAACACTACCACAATATGCTGACCGTGTTTGGAAAATAAAACATTCTTATAACTATAGATACATGCATAAAACAATCCATACATTCAGTTAAAAGTAAAAAATAAAATCATCTTTGATAATGGCTAAAAGTACAGCCGAAAGCACTCCGACATGAAAAACATTTGGACAATTTCTACGTAATTTACATCCAGAAAAGA
This sequence comes from Acanthosepion pharaonis, assembly GCA_903632075.3. Lineage (NCBI taxonomy): Eukaryota > Metazoa > Mollusca > Cephalopoda > Sepiida > Sepiidae > Acanthosepion > Acanthosepion pharaonis. The sequence continues at coordinate 5,013,466 of CAHIKZ030004626.1, read as the reverse complement.
AGAAAATTATAAGAACTCAAGAAAAATTCAATAGAAATTTAGCGGCGATAGCTTGTCAGATGTTTTCAATGAGATTATATATTTTGTTCCTCACCAGTAGAACGAAATCTTCAGGTGTGGATTAAAAACTATAGTTTCACTTTGTATATTTCAATTCTTTGGTTTGCTTGCAATTCCTCTTCAATTGTTCTTCATCCCCACCTACAGACTGTGAATAACATGAAACTGTCAATTGCAATATTACAGGTGTACACACCTGAAGATTTATTATTGTTATCTCTCTCTCACTCTATATATAAAAAAAAAACATGTAAATGTGTTGCCGATGATTTTTACTGTAAGAAAGAATTGTTACTATTTTTGCAACAGAAACACATTGAAAATTAAGGGAAAAAGTATTGCTGGTGGTCAGGTAGTAAGTTACTGACAGATAAGGTTCAAGACCACTAGGTTTAACTTTACTGTTGTAGAGATTTATTTGGACCCCCCCCAACTGAGTCAGGTTGTGACACAAGGCAGTTTTTAACGCGAAGACCCGAGTGTTTTCACTCGGGCCGCTGGTCTAATAACTGGTCATAACTTGTCCAAGCTGGTCGTAGCCGTGATACTACCAGCGCAGGGACGGATCCCTACACCAAGTAAGTAATTTACTGTTTATATGGCTAAGGTTATTTAATGTTGAATTCTGTTTGGGACACCTAGTGTGGATCGAACTCACTACTCAGCAGTAATTGCCAACCAGACTAGACTGGCTAACCATGAACTAATGAATGTGATGACGATCATAATCTTCATAAGAACACCAGCTCATCTTTCATTCAATAGTTCATCTCCTGTGCTTCACCCACAACCGTCCTGTAAACTAACCAAATGCATCCACCCACAAAATAAACCAGTTATTGACTGCATCAAACATGTGTGATGGCTGGCGGCGGAGTGGAGGCGGGGGCTCTAGTGAGGGATCGAGAGGATGAACGGCTAAGCACATATGGAAATCAGGTGTTCTAAAACGACGTTTATTTTTGAGTTTTTTCTTTTTTAACCAACAAACAGCAACCCGTAAGCAAAACAGGAAAACGCTGACCCCGGTGTAATCAATATTTATTATTAATAGGATAAATGTTTAAAATTTCCCACCAATGTAGCCAAACGTTTTATTTTTCTTTGCTGTGGTGTCATTCCCTTAAGACAGACTGACGTTATTTGACAGATCTTCCAACGAAATTTGCGGAAATTTTTTTGAGGGGTGGGGAGAGAGTTCTTCCTTCCATTTTCTTTAGATTCTTTTAATGTTTTTGCAGGCCATTTTGCGAATGTAATTTGTACCAAATTGTGAACACTAAAATTTTCTATACTTTTAAAATAACAACACGGTAAAGCATACAGACAATATATATATATATATATATATATATATATATATATATATATATATATATATTAAATGGAAATGGAAAGTACAGGTTTTGTGGAAAGACTGAGATAGATTTCCCGACTCGCAAAACAGACACGTTAGCCTTGAAGTCTATATAACAAATTTGATTAAATAGAACTGACAAGGTCTGTCTGTCTGTTGTATTTTTCGGATCTTTTCTGTTAATATTTATTAAAATTCATATCAAATTCTCCCAGAGTGAGGTTCTTCCATTGTACTCTGGTTGGGTTGACCTTTGCGACCGCCCCAAATGTCGACGACTTGGGTGCGCTTTTATTTTGTGTGGGTTTTTGCCCTCACCCCGATAAACAAACCAAAAACAGATTTTTTTTTTAATTGTAAAAACGTGCGAAAACTTTAATCAAGAAACAAACTTTGGTTTGAAATTTATAATTTCTTGTAGTGAATTAATGCGATAAGTAACTTTACATTATTTTGGGTGAATTAACAGAAAAAGGTATTTACGAATAAGGTATTTTGTATTGGAATCAAAATTGGGGATAAACTGTCCAAAGTTCGTGCTGTTGATTTGGCTAAGTGTATTCAACAGTCGAGGTCAGAGATGGCGAAACCTTTAGTTGTCGGCTCTTTTTTAGTACTTCAAAATTTTTCAAAAACGTGAATGGGTTACTCATCTGATTTTTTTTTTAATGAGAAACTTATTGCAGTATCTTAGTTGCTAATGTTTTAATTCGAGTTAACTAAAAAGGAATTATCACAAATGAATTCAGAAGAGTCACAAATTAAATTATCTGAGGAGACTAAGACAGAACAGATAATATAACGACTAAATACAATACAAAGAGAAACAAAAAACCTTCCTACACAACTGTACAAAATATTACTGGCTGTGTATAAACTAGATGTGTCTATATACACAAGGCACAAATTAAACTCGGAAAATCGGCAAATTTGATTGGCTGATCCATATTCATATTTCATGACATCACTGACTCTTTGTGGGTCACTAAAAAGTTGATGGTGGGTCAGTTCCCTGACCACCGGGTCAATGGTTCGCCATTTCTTGTCTGAGACATTTTCAAAAACCAATGTAGAGTGTGTGTGTAGTAGTAGTAGTAGGCAAGATTCCGTTGGCTACATTCTGGTAATTTTTTCTAAGTTTGAAGTAGTCCATGGTGACGTTTATGTACAACAATTAATAAGCGAAAGACCTCACCAAATAGGGTATATATATATATATATATATATATATATATATATGAGAGAGATAGATAGATAGATAGATAGATAGATAGATGTAGGTCTGATGAATTGAATCGTGAAAAAAAGAAGGCCGCAGAGTACAACGGTCGAAACGTTGTAATAAATATGGCGACAAAGATGAGGACAATAGTCTGAATAATGTACATAATACCTCATCTCAGACATATAGACAGATACTAGATTAAGTTAGTCTAGAAGACAGGATATTTAAAATCACACTGGCGATGCCAGGTGGCAGTGTATTTGTTATGATAATGGTGGACTGTTCCAAGATATTTATGAAACCTATAAGGTGAAAAAAAAAAAATGAATCTGTGGAAGAGCAGCATAGGACATCACTCTTGATGACATCACTCTTGATGGCGTGGCTAAAGTATTAACACATTAAAAAAAATGTCTTCTCTATGCATCACTGCAGCCCTTTTATCAGATCTACCAGAAGTAATCAATCTGTATTCCAATTGATAAGTTGAAAGATAAATACAAAGAGGGTAATAGAATTGACTTTTACAAATGCCTCCCACTTGAAGGATATTCTGCTTTAAAATCTTTTAGGCCAAAAGTATATTTCAGTATTTCATAAAACATTGATGTGAGAAGACATCTTCAAAGATCAAGCTGAGAGGTCGGTCTTAACTGATCAACATTTACAGTCTATCAGCAAAATAGATTCTCTTGGAAACATTTATTTTTCATCTTCAAGACGACCATTTAAAGAACTATATGCAAGTTAACGTTTATTCTGAATGGAAAATATTTTTTGATGAATTAATTAAAATATTTTAAAATAATTTATTAATTCATTATTTCTACTCATTAATAGTAACCATCCAATTTCTGGGATGGTGAGTATTAATAAGTAGAAATAACTTATAAAGAATATGGTGTTAAAATAGAAAGAGGTGCTGAAAATTCACTTCCACAAATTAGTATTTCAATGGACAATAATCAGAATATTCATTTTGGGAAGTAGGTCAGGCCCAAGACATTTCAGCACCTCATTTCCCTAATGGCTAGGAAGTGAAGAAAAGAGTAAAACTAGTGTTGCACTGGCTCTCTGGTCGATGAATGATGATTGTTTTCTTATAAGGAAACGGCTAATATTACCATTAGAAATAAAGAGAACTGCACTTTGTGTTTACCTGTCCCCACCTCCCACGCAGTGATGGGATATGGCACAAGACAGGTTTAAAGTTGGGAGCCGAAGCATGTACGTATGGGTTAAGGTGAAAAACTGCCCAGTGTCCACAAACAATGTCTCACTGATCCTTCCTGTTTAGTGCAATGAGGGAGGTACAGCTGAAGGGTTGGAATCCCTAAGAACAGGCATCCATTAATAATTTGTGTGGGTGTATTCTGTCCAAAGACAGAAACACAATTGAAAGATAAAATATATTTTGTTTTTCTGAAGAGAGATACCACACTTTGATCCCATCCTGATGACCAGGGAGTGAAGAAAAGACTAACACTGGCTGCCCAGTCGCTGAATGCCGAATGTTTTCTTAATATATATATATATATATATATATATATATATAATTTATTTTTTAATAAATTCACCCAAGTAAGGTGATAATGCCACTAAGACACAAGGGAGTTTACTGGGAGTGAAAGAGAATGAAAAGACTTTAGAAGGAAGCAGAAGCCCAATCCTAAACTGGAAACAAAGGATAAACTACTACTCCTGTTCAAAAGACTAGGGCAGAGTATGAACCGGATGATAGGCAAACCTATCTATTCCTATGAGTGAAAGAGGTGGTAAGAAGTGACGATTATAAGGATAAGGAAGATATATTTATTTATTAATGTTCACCCAATACAAGGCAGAAGAGCAACTCAAGAATGTAAAGAAACAGTTAACATTACCATTCCCATATCAAAAAAAAAGAAAAAAAGTGAAAAGATTGGTTGATTTGTTTTCTATGACTTATCAACCCTTTGTAGGTTATTCAAATTTTTTAGACTGTAAGAATTTTTTTTTTTTGAAATAACGATTTTAGTGATACAAATCTTACTAATTAACCCATAGCTGGAGGAGAAGCAGGAGATTCATATCTTTCTAAAGAGTATTTGCATGTAAGTAAATATAATAAACCCAACAGAATTGGAACTTGTTTCTCCAATTGATAATTCCGTGCCATTATCCATTACACTACCCATACATTCAAACTTGCAGCAGTGATCCATTTAGGTACTGACCAGGCTTGAAGTTGCTTAACTTTGGTGATCACATGGGAACTAGTGTTTCAATGCGATGTGTCTGTAAGCTGAGAAGTAAAAAGACTTGAGAAGTACTTAGATGACCTTTTAGGAACATCGGGTAGTGTAAACCATTTGTGGCCTTGTGTCAGATTTGGCAAAGTTCAGTAAATAAACAGAAATAATCAATGACTATCATTCTGGAGATTGGGCACTAAGTAATCCATCTTTAAATTCAATCCTGTCAATCAAATATCAGATTTTTTTTTTTAAAATGATTCTTTATAATTAGGTCTTCTAAATAAATGAAGAAGAAACAAACACGATACGTGTAATTAATCCTTTCAGATTTTTCTATCAGAAATGAATCTGAATTTCTCATCCAATGTTTCCTTTTTCAGTCTTCAGCTTGTGTATGTGTGTGTAGCTCAAAAACTGAGGGAAAGATATGATTTTGGGACAGTGAAGAAAAAGTTTGGTAGAAAGGTCAGGAGTAGGGGAATAGATTTCTCAATCAATATGTGTCAAATATGAAATAAACCACATTGGAAAAGAAAAAGAATTCAAACGCCGATTTTTGGAGTGGAGAGTTGTTTTGATAGTATCATGATTGGGAGATAGATGTAGTAATGGTAATATTAGCCAGTTCCTTATAAGGAAACATTTGGCAATGAAAAGCAATGAATAACAACAAAAATTGTAATATCAGCTCTGGTAAAAAAATGAATAATAATAACAGTAAAATTACAATATGAGCGCTGGTAAAAAAATGTTTGCTGAGACATTAGGTTTATAAGTTCCAAAAATTCATATACAGATGTCCTCAAGGACAGTGGATAAAGATGCTGATCCAGTGACTAGACCCAAAGAGTTGTGAGTTCAATACCAGGCCACAGTGGTGGTGAACCAAACTTGAAGAGTTGAGTTAAAGAAAAATAACTGAGACATCTGGAAGAGGCATGGCAATGTGGAACTAGAGCCATCTACCCCAGTGGATGAAATAAAGAGTTCCATTAAAAATTCCAGTCACCTGAAGAAGGCTGGAGTGTACAATGGCTGAAATGCTGTGAATATGGCAATGAAGATGAAGTCCGAATAATGTAAATAATCTCTTCAGAAAATATCTCTCCACAATATTCTATCTCGTGTAACTCTTAGCAGCTTTCTGCACCTCCATACAGCCATCATCAGGTAATTGGCTCACTATCTTCGCATCTCTTACATCAATATAGCCCCCCCCCCAATGAGGGTTAAGTTTTCCAAGTCCTCCATTCTAATTATGTGCTGAAGGTATTTCAACTGTCTTTTCCTGATTCTGAACAGAAGTGTTCTTTCTGTTGACATTTTCTTTCAGACTTCCTTGTTGCTTACTTGCTCCATCCATGGAATTTTTCAATGTTTAATTAGTGTATTTTTTTAAGCATTGCTATATCCATAGATTGAACTCACAATGGCTGATGAATCAGACATGTTATCATCAATGCTTTAATTGCTTCAGCTTTTGTCTCTCTTGAATAAGACTGGTGAGTATTGTTTTATCTCTGAAAGCATCACCTCAATATGGATAGGGGAATGAGACAAATCAACTCTCCCACCCCCCCGGGTCCAGTTCAAAATTCTGAAAAGTTTACTGAGTACAATGGCAGGCTTGCAACATTTTATACATTGGATAGTTATATTCAAAGTAAATGGTATATTTATAGTATATTAATTAGTACTATATATATATATATATATATATATATATATATATATAAATAAATAAATAAATAATGATACAAATCAATTGTACCTATCAAAAGATATAAAATTTCTAGAATTTAACATATTTTTAAGACCAGCAGAATTTTTGTCAAGAAAGATATATATATATATATATATATATATATATATATAGGAATGGGTAATATAAAAAATGTATATACACACACACACAAACACTTGCATGTACATATTTGTGAATATACATAATATCCAACATTGATAACGCATGAAACTCTGAGCAGTGTTATTGATGTTGGATATTATATAATTGTTGATTCCTCCTGATGAGTGGACTGAATGGTTACAAAAAAGGTTCGTCTACGAAACTCTGAAGACAGGGTGCTGAATATAACATCAATCAGCTAAGTGACAAATTTTATATTTGTATTAATCCTCTCTCTCTCTCTCTATATATATATATATATATATATATATATATATATATATGTATATGTGTGTGTGATTTTCCAAGCTTAGCTTAGATGTCACACAAGGCCAAAAGTATGGGGCACCCAGTGAGGATCAAACTCACTACTCAGTTGTAATTGTTCTAGCCAGACAAGCTTGCTAACCACAATAACGTCTTGAGACACAGACACACAAATCATAAGGAAAAATTTTAAATCTTTTTTTTCATTAATAAACTGCATTCTGAATTCAGTATTGTGATTAATGAAATCACGTGTCATTGTGTCAATGAGTGGGACTTGTTAAATTCATAAAAAGTAAATGCATTGTCGACACAGAGACAACAAGGATTTTGCTATTGAGGGTAAAAGGAATCTATATTTAGAATTGCCTAAGCATGTCAGGACTTTTTACATTGTGCACAAGCACATGATTAGAGATACCCTACATGTGGTGGGGCAGGTAAGGAATTCTTCCCAAACAAATGATGCTGTATATGACTAAACCACGTATGCTGATTTCAGATCTGTATTCAGAATTGTCCGAGTACAATTTATTTTTAGAATCGCACAAAGAATAGGTAAGTATATTAGGTTGAGTTGTAATTTCCCTTTTTGGTTATGAACCTTACTCCTTAAAAGAGAAAGTACAATTACATTTGATTATATATTCAACCATCATTTGCAATGCCTCTTACTGGGCAGTTCTTTGATAACATTTGAGTAAGTTCCCACTGGTTTTGGCATGAAAAAGTTTTCAATAAAACTCTTGAATATGGCTTTCATTTAGGAAAGTTTCACCCCCATGAAAGCATAACAATCTGTCAGTGCAAGGTCAGGTGAATATGGTGGGTGAGGCAGAACAGACCAACTGAGTTCCTAATTTTTTTTTTCCTTTATTGTATTTTGCTTCTGTTATCATGGTGGAGAATACCAATTATCCTATTGACGAGAACAGGATACTTTCCAACCAAACTTTTTATGGACACGTTGCAGCTACTGAACATACAAATGTGCATTTAGCATTTTATTGTCTTTTCAGAACTCTAAGTTAATAATAAACCAGTGATCCCACCACACAAACAAAATGAGTTTTCTTATAAAGGAGCTTGTTTTTTGGATTTGGTTTTGGAAATTTATCCTTATCAATCCTCCATGTTTTGCATTGAACATTACTGTATATTAGTTTAGTCTAAAGTAGATATTATATTATTGTATATTAGTGTAGTCCAAATTAGATTCTATATTATCCTATATTAGTGTAATCCAAATTTGTATATTAGTGTAGTTCAAATTTATTCTTAACTACTACATATGATTAGGAGTTAAGATGATACATTCATCATTACAATTTCTTCCTCAAAACAGAAATTACTTATGACCTAAGCCTTATATTAATAATATATTAGTAACCACTTGAGTTGGCAGCATCAGACTTATTCTTGTTAGTTGTACAGAATTTACTAGAGTCAAAAGTATGTGAGGATTGAACTCACTACTCAGCAGTAATGATTAGTTTAGTTGATTTTATGACTTGTCAATCATTGTTGGGTTATTTAATGTAAATAAACAGAGAGAGAAGAGAGAAGGGGTAGAGAGAGAGGAGGTGGAGAGAAGAGAGAGAAAGAGAGAGAGGAGGTGGAGAGAAAGAGAGAGAGGAGGTGGAGAGAAAGAGAGAGAGGAGGTGGAGAGAAAGAGAGAGAGGAGGTGGAGAGAAAGAGAGAGAGGAGAGGAGGAGGAGAGGAAGAGAAAGAGAGAGAGGAGGTGGAGAGAAAGAGAGAGAGAGAGGTGGAGAGAAGAGAGGAGGGAGGGAAGAAGAGAGAAAGAAGAGAGAGGGGAAGAGAGAGAGGAGGGGAAGAGAAGAGAGAGAAAGAGAGAGAGGAGGGGAAGAGAAGAGAGAGAAAGAGAGAGAAAGAGAGAGAGGGGGGGTGTAGAGAGATTCAGATCAGAACCCAGCAAGTGTCAAAAGGATTTTAGAGTGTGACAGAGCTTAAATGCTTATCCCAACATGGTTCAAAGGAATTAACATAGATTAATGAAGGAATGGGATCACTACAGTAGAGTAATGGATAGTGACTTGGATTAAGTAATCAGAGAGCTGAGTTCGAATTCCAGTCAAATCCATTACATTCACTTGCGTGCTAATACCCTTGGGAAAGGTATAAATTCTCTTCTTCTCCCCCCAGCTATGAGTAAATAGCAGGGTAGACTGGGTTCTATAGACTTGGATGGCAACTGGTCTACCACAGAAAGAAATGGCAACCTATTGCAGGAAAAAATCTGTCTCATTAGTCATGTATCAAAAGATTCATGATGGCCTAAGTGTGTATCATGCATGGCACATAACTGACTGTATCTGGTTAGTTTTTTCAATTTTTTTTTTAATTTATTTATTTTTATTTAGATAAAGCATTTGTCCTTTTTATTATTTTATTACACTGTTTAAAGTTTGGTAATATACATTTGACTATTGTAGGTAATACCAAATTTTGCCATTTTTGAGCATCCATATTTTGCTTTTAACAAGATAGGTAAATGACCGTACCTATTTGACCTTTGAAAAAGACACCTGCTATAATCAACATACTTTTCACAATATTTTAAGTAAACATTAATAGGTTTTCGAGATCCAGTTAAGTAGTCACTAATTTTCATTGAATTCTATACATATTTCTATAATGACAACTTTATTTCTAGATTTTTAATTATGGAGTTAAACTTTTTCTGTAAGCAAACATCAATCATAACATAATCAATGTTAATATTGAATGACAAAACAGATGCTAAAAACAGTCTAAAACCTATGAAGTGGCAAAAAAATATTTTTACATTTCTTCAACAAAGTATATGCTACTTTATTGCAAATACAACCAAAATTAAAATTTCAAAAAATATTTAACTTAATGCAATACATTTTTAATTTTTATGTAAGTCTTGTGATTATAGCTAAAATTCGTAATGTTTTATTACCTATCAGCAAGAAATAAGCAATATATAAATTATACAATTATTTTAGGATTATATATGTAAAAATATCAAAGGTATATCTGATCCCCCCTCTTATATGTCAATAAAAATATAGCATGGTAGGGTTTGTGCAGAACAAAAGCAATGAACACTGGCTTGTATATATAAAGATTAGGAGAAAATGATATATAAATTTTTATATATCAGAACAATGTTAGAAAAATTAATGACAAAATTAATACATGTAATGATTGCCACAAGTAATAAATAAAAGAAACCTCAAGGAATTTAAATAAAAGATTATATGAACACAAAAGTGATCTCTTACAAAACAATACACTCAGTGCATTAACTGTAATGAGTCTGACCATAATTTTGATTAAAAGAGAAATCAATTTACTTTTTCTTTTTATTAATGTTCACCCAATACAAGGCCCAAGGGCCACTCAACGTAGAGGGTTACTCTGTGTTGTTGTGTAAGAAAAGATCTGGTAACAGGAAAAATAAACAGCTAATTCTAGTCTTGAAAAGTTCAGAATTTAATTAGCGAATAAAATTTCAGAGTTCAGGTAGAGACATTAGGGGTATAGAGTTGCAGTAGACTTTAGAAGGAAATGGAAACCCAATCCTAAACAGAGAACAAGGGATAAACCTCTACTCCTGTTCAAAAGACCAGAGAGGAGTGTGAACCTAGCTATTCCTATTGAAGACAAAAAAAAATATAAATAATTAGTATAAAATTTATAAGTTTACAGTTGGTGTAGATTTTAGAAGGGACCGGAAACATGGGATAAACATCTAATCCTGTTCAAAAGACCAAATTCCTAGATCATCCATAGTAAACTAGTGTCCAAGTTCTGATATTTTTCATCTTTTTTGGTAGATCTATTATCCAAATGTGGGAACATTTTTTTTTTTTCAATTCACACCAGGCAAGTTGATAATGCCACAAAGATGTAAGGGGCTACTGGTAGTGAAAGAGAATGAAAAGATTTTTGAAGAAACTAGAAACCCAATTCTAAACAAGGAACAAATGATAAATCTCTACTCCTGTTCAAAAGACTGAGGAGACATTGCTTATCCAAACTTATCCCCCATATGGTGAATATTTGGCTGTGGTGCATGTGTTTATTATTCACTTATCAAACTAGGTGTCATGTTGGGTATATTGAACTTTGTATATTTGTACCCAGGGGTCACTTTGTTGGCATGCTGCTCTTTCACTTGATAATAATACCAGTTTGGAACAAAATAATCAATTTGAACTATTCTTATTCAAAAGACTGGAGAGGAGTGTGAACTGAGCGATAGATGAACCTATTTAGTCCTATTAAAATAAGAAAAGTAATAAAATCAAAGAAAAAGGAAACAAATAAAATAAATGAAATTGGCTAGACTATACACCCAAACACATTTAAAAAAAAAAAAAAAAAAAATCTAAAAGTTTAAAATTTTGGCATCCCCTCGCCTTTGGTTTGGTTTATTTTGTTTCACGGCATATCAACACCAATGGGTCATTTTTAATGCTGACAACTTTTTTTTTTTCTGCTAATATTTTGTTTTGTCAAAAATCTATTTCTAGTAATATTTTTTTCCTCAAAAATGTATGTAGCTGGTAATAGTTTTTTTTTTTTTCCTTGAAAAATTTATTTCTGGTAATAATTTTTTTACAAATATTTCTGGTATTAAAACCTATTTTTACACTGTCATAAGGCTTTTTACCTCAGTTTTGGGGCTAACTATTTGCCCATAGCTGGGACCCTAACAGGTGCTACCACCCTGGGTCAGGGTGGACCTGGGAACACTAGCAATTAAGAGGTAGTTGCATACTCCTCAAAACCTCCTGAGCAGAGGCCTTGCTATTAGACATAGTTTATCGTTATACCCAGGACACAGATGTAGTTTATCATCATACCCAGGACAGGCCCCTCCCCTTTGTACACATATGTAGTAGCACCATCTAGTCTTATGAAATCCTTAAGGATGAAACATGTCACACAAAAATGTTTTTCCCCTTTGTCTTTAATTTTCCTAATATATAAAAGATCACAACAATTTTAATCCTTTATTTTTCATTCCACTTTAGTGATGTTTTTCCAACTTACTAATCAGACATAATTGTCTGCTGGACCAGATTACTAATCATTGCACCACAGGGAAAAGTATCTATTTAACTTAGTCTGGCACAAGAACCTTGAGTACCCTCTGAGTATTTACTCTCTCACACCCACACACAAAATGAATGGGGAGACTAGTTTGTTAATCACCATGTCATGACAGGTGTCCTATATATTCTTTTTAAAGTTTTAGGTTTCAAGGCAGTCCACTACTGTTTTCACTGGACAGCAAGCCTTACTTCTATACTGTTAGCTCCTGGTCTGTCGTATCACATGCACTGGGGAAATTTACTGTGGAGTGTTTTCACATCTTATTAGCACACAAGACATTATGTTTCATACATAAAATAAATTTATTTTTTGGGGGACTATCCAAAGATAATTTTTTTGTTTTTTCTAGATTTTTTTTTAAAAAACAATTTTTGTTATATATTGGGTTAAAAAAAAAAAAAAAAAAAAAAAAACCAACTCATATTTTTCCATGGGATGACAATTTAATGGCGATCAGTCTTTGTAATTAAAGTGCTCAATATCAAGAGAGAACATCAACAGAAACAATTAAGATTAAATGTTCAACTTATCTTTCCCCATTTGGAGTTTCACAGATATCGTATCCATTCATCAGGAGGGTTTGATAATTGAATTTATTTATGGAAATATGTTTTCCTTTTATTTTAAACAAAGCTTATTTAATACTCACATCTAACAACCATCTCTTACATAATGAAACAAGACTTCAATCTACTGCTCAAAACTAATTAAAGCAATTTAAGGGTAGTGACTTGTCTCTTGAAATAAAGCATAAATTGCATGACCGTCAATTCATGATTATGATTCTTTAAAATGCAAGGTATAAGAAAATCTGATCCTCAGTCATTGAAAACATTTACAAGAGTTTGGATCATCAAAAGTTGTCATATTGAGTGTATTAAATAAGTAAAAAAAAAAATAAAAATAAAATACAGGAATTTTCTTGAAATTGATTATGATTAAAAAAAAAAACTGAAAATAAACAAAGTAAAGAATCTCTAGTTCATCTTTACCAACTGCACACCTGACAATTTTATTTTCCAAGAGTTGCTACCTGTAATTCTTATTTAGGAATAGTTAACAAACCTTTGTTTGGTCTCTAGCTAGACCAGTGGTTGTTAACCATTTTTGAGTCACAGACACTTTTGGTCACAGACCCTAATAAGAACTAGCACTTCATAGACTCACAAGCTGATACTTACAGTCTGATTGGTTTTTCACAACACTTGTACATGCATTTATTCATACTGCACCCTCATGCACATTGCACACACATCCCTTTTCAGTTAACCATGCTTGAATGAAATTGTGGTCAATTAATCCTCACCAGTATATGAGACGATAATCAAGCTGTGATAAACTGTAGAAAATGAAAATTATCGCTCTCACTTATGGAGTGGCAAAAGGTCATGGTCATGCAGAGAATGATGACACATTTAAAAGGTAAACATGGGCTCAACAGCAAGTCAAGAGACACGTAGCAGTCAGCACTGAAAGTAGTGGCTGGATGCATTTTCTTTCAAGCATTGGCAAAATGCATTCTCTTTTATTTCTTTTAATGGGAAAACGTTGTTTGGGACAAGAGCTGTATAGTGACTATAAAAGTTAATCTTTATCTGAACCTTACAGACCTCCTGAAACCCTTGGTTAAAAAGCCCTGTGTTAGATTCTACTCTCTCCAGGATTGGTTAGCCTTTTGAGCCTTTGAAAATTCCAAAGTACATCAAATGGTATGGGCCAAGGAATTATTTAAAAAAAAAAAAAAAATAATAATAATAAGTTAATAAGTCTGCTATTTTTAAGTGTTACAAATCAGGGAAGCCTAAACCAATATGTTTATATTTTATCTCATTTCAAATAAATAAATCTTGTCCTGGGTATGACGATAAACTACATCCAGCAGCAAGGCCTCTAATTGGGAGATTGGAGGTTTCAAGGAGCATGGAACCACCTCTTAATTGCTATTGTGCTCAGAGACCACCATAATCTGGGTTGGTAGCACCTGTTAAGTTCTCAACTATAGGCAAATAGTCAACCCACAAAGACAAAACTATGAAAGTGTAAAAATATCTATTTATAATAGAATTATCAACAATTTATAAAATAACCAAAAATACATTTTATATGTAGTTGCAGGCATGCAATTGTATTCAAAATATTTACATTTCAGCATTAAATAACCCATAGAGGTGTTGATATGGCGCTAAACAAAATCAACCACAAACCAAATGAAGAAATCTTGTTTGCTAACCACTATTCCATGTTAAGGTAAATTTATTGATATTTACAATGTTGAATTTAGTTTTATTTCAATACTACAAGCAATCAGTGAGGACCAAAATCACTTTAAAATATTAAATTAGCTTTTGTGGCTTATTTGTAAATAATGGTTGGTTGATTTCATTTTCTTTAGCAGCATATCAACCTCTATGGATTATTTAATGTTGAAATCTAAATAATTTGAATGCAATTGTATGCCTTTTACTAGATATATTGTCAGTGTTGACTGGGACTGTATAATATACCAACAGTACCTCTGCTAAGATGTAAGGCCATCAACTAGGCATATTCTAACCAGAAAGTTATGAATTTGAAGACTAGGCTCAAAATTTTAGAGAAGAAAAAAAAACAATCATGGTCGATTTATTGTGTTTGAACGAGGGCATGATTTTGTAAGTGTTTCTTGGAGTCAATTTTAGTCCTACATTATTTTTGCAGAGTTAACCAATATTTCTAGTACTGTTAGGATTGATTGGTTTGTTTGTTTGTTTAACGACATATTAACGTCTTATGGGTCACTAAATACCGAAATATTTTGTAACATAATATTATGGCTTCGACTAAATATATTTTGAACACAATTGTATTGTTGGTCTTTTGCCATAAAATTGTATTATTGGTAAGTTTACTAAATATGTATTGTTGATAATTTTTTTTTTTTTTACATAAAACTGTATTGCTGGTATTTTCATACTTCCATAGTGTTTTTATTTTTGATTAAGGGTGGGGGTCACTATTTGCCCATAGGACCTTAACAAGTGCTACCACCCCGGGTCTGGGTGAACCTGGGAAAAACAAGAATTAAGAGGTAGTTTTACATTTTTTAGAACCTCTAATCTTCCAATCAGAGGCCTTGCTGTTGAGTATAGTTTATCGTCATACCTTAGACTATATTTGTATATAAGCTACTTCATAATATGGTATACTTATTGATAGTCTGAAACAAGGTCACAATATGTAAAAAGGACTTAACTTGGTATACTAGGCTCAACAATAATGGCTCCTTCCATACAGACTATCATAATAAAGTCTGTTTCTCTCTTTCTGATAACCCTTTGACGGTTTACTTACAAACAAACATTACAGTTCAAGAGAGAAGACCAATCATTGCAAACAATTTTGATTTCATTAAACAAAATGTTACTCGTATCTGATGAGTAGGAAAAAAAATGGTAAAAAACTAATAAATGAGATGAGAGCAAACATTTCCTTTAACATACTGATAAAGAGAAATTTTTGGAAGAATTATAGTACAATTATTATATTACTAAAATACCATTACACTAGTAGAAACTGCTTAGAGAAGAACACATCTCAGGAAGTATACTTAGGAGATCTAAGTACCATTCAAGCCATTATCCATTACACCACCTGAAGCTTACAGCACCCCACCTGGTATTCCCAAGCAGTCACCCATCTCTGTACTGACCAGGATCAACAATGCTTAACTTCAGTGAACATATGGGAACTGGTATTTCAACATGATGTGGGCATAAGCCTTCTTACAATGTCTTAACTATGAAGCCCAGTGGAACAATAAACCTCCCTACAGATCAAAAAGTATCAGGACTGTTGAAATAGTCGCCCAGTATGAATTAGAAGACAAGTTGGTGGGTGGGGAATAATGTTATTGGGTAAATATTGGTGTCAATAAAATTATAGGTTTGAGGGAAGACCTTCAAATGTGATGAAGGCCTCACTTGGGAAAGATATTTTTGATTGGTACAGTTCTCAAAACATCAAATTCAAAGGATGGTTCTGTGACTATTAAACTAACAGATAGCTCATGGTCTATGATTAAACAAATAAAAACTTGTAGGCCATTATTAAAAGATGTTTATAAGAATGGAAAACAATATTCAAGCATAGAAGATGTCTGGGATGCAATAAAAACCATTGCAAGTAATGCTAAATTCTAAATAGTAGAAAAGATAAAATCAATGATTGAAAAATTAATGAAGGTCATTAAGTGTCAAGGAGTGAATATTAATATGTAAAATAAAATAAATTATCCAAGTACATGAGATACTGTGTTAATATATGATTCTATAGACAGTAACTTTTGGATTTATTTGTAAAAGAATTTATATTGCTTCAGGCAACCTCCAAAACAAGTTATTAATATATTTGATGACAATAAATATGAGAAACTGAAATGATATATTGCTCATAGATCCCTCAAATTTTACCAACATTGGTTTGTTAATAGCAATTTTATTGTAAAAGCATTTACTTTTCATTATATATATATATATATATATATATATATATAATCTGCAAATGTAAAAGAACGAAGAATAAAATTCCAATGTTCAAAACATTAATTTAAAACAGGGCTCAGTACAACAAGAGTAGACCAATAAATATTTATTATAAACTGTTACATTAGAACCTGTAGGTTACTACTACAAAATTCTATATTTTGTTGACGTTTAAATAAAACGTCTCTTCAGGTAATTAACAATGATGGTAATAAACAATCTTATTTAGAATTGGAAGTGGCAGTGGTAAAAGATGGTTATCAATCATCTTTTACCACTGCCTGATGAGATGCCATGTTGTGCATCAAAACAATAATGTTTTTTGTTCGACTGTAATAACCTATAATAAAGAATCATTGCTCTACTTTTTGTATTGAGCTCCCTTTTAAATTAATGTTATGAATGTTTGAATTTATATTCATTGCATTCTCTTTGCATTTGGACATTTTATATATATATATATATATATATATATATATATATATATATATATATATATTTATAGCACACATACAAAATTTTTTAAGTCAAGCAAGACTTCAAAAATGATGAGATCCTATTTTTCTACTTTTTCTAGCTTCAAGATAAAAAGCAAACAAAGTATTAAATACAAAAGACAAAGAATAAAACATTTGAGGAATTCTAACAAGCAAAATACCAGTCTTGGCATTAGAAGTTTCTAAAGAATGCAAGGGAATTCTTCAGAAACATTCCCTTGAACTGACTTTTCACCAGACTTCATTTTTGTTGATTGTGGAAATATGAAGACAGGCTTCCCAGAACGTAAATCAAGGAAGCATGGCATAAATTGGACAAGTGATGAAGAAACTAGGAAAAAATTTACTCTCTCCTCATTTCTATGAACGGATTCTTGTTGGTACGACTGAGACAGGCATGAACACTAGGTTTCTTTCTCACCACTAATGCGCCTTCTTAATCGCTGCTAGAGTTAGATTAAAAACTCATGCCATCAAAACCATCAGGAAAAACAAAACAGATAAAGAAAAAAAACACAAGGCACAAAAACAAAGACAAAAGGTAAAAAACAAAACAAAAAAGACAAAAAACAAAGACAAGGCAAAAAGTAAAAAAGACAAAAAACTACTAATCACCCCATGAATGCTACAGTCAGAAGTACTTGCGTATTTAAGAAAAACCTTATATAGTGAGTGAGTGTGTATATATATATATATATATAATATTTAAATTTTAAAATTTTTTATTCTTCTATGACCAAAATGTTAAGAGAGTGCCTTGCTCGTAAGGTCATCCACACTCTTACATTTCACCCTTCCTGGCAGAACTTCTATTATCACAGTGTGGGATAACTACTAATAAAAGTGTTGAAAGAAAAAGAATCTAAACGAAATTGGCTAGGTTAAAAAAAAAAAAAATTAAAAATTTTAAATTCCCAGCATCCCACATTCATGCACATGTGTAGTCACACCAACATAAATTTTATCTAATTAAATCCAAAACAAAACGCATTACAAGAAATCATTTTCCTCTTTTTCATACATTTTTCCCCAATATTATTCTTGATATATAAAAATATATATATTATTATTGCATATATATATATATATATATATATATATATATATATATATATATATATATATATATATATATAGAGAGAGAAATTAAAATTAAGAGAAGAATGATTCCAAACCATAGGGAAGGAGTCCACAGATATGTTTTGCCTTCAGCCATCAAAACCAGGAATTTTCAATAGCCTAAAGAATTTCATACATTTGTCTGTCCTTTTTCTTACAAATTAATAGAGCAGTAGAAATTGTTTTTTGACCTAGATTCTCACGATTGTTAATGAGATGGAATTGGAAAAGGTCAGATTTGTTTTCTCTATCTGAAAATAACAAATGCTACCTGATGTGCACTTTGAGGTGTTCCCAAGGTGCAACGAGCCAACAGCAGAAAAAGGTGGTCCGTGATTTGAAAGAAATATTGGTAAACAAAGTCAAATGAAAGTAGGAAATGGGGCATGAAATTATGGCAGTATAGAAGTGTCATGATATTGAGATGTTTGTTTGTCTTGGAACGTCTGTTAATCCTCAAACTCATCTAGTTCACAAGACTTGGTTTAGCAAGCTCCTGACATTTGTCAGAGTGAAGAAAGCATTGAACTTATGACTTACAAACTTGCAATGTTTGCTTTGAGTGACTATATACATGTATAAAAATCACTTCTACAGGGAATAGTTGGTGGTTCTTGACCTAAGAAAAAACCCCAAATAATCAATATTGTTGATTTTCTTTTATGTCTTACTGATCCATATTTTTTGGCAAGTGAATATTGCAATAACAATTTATTAGAGATAATGATTTTTTTTTTTTCAGATACAAGTCATACTATTTAACCCATAGTTGGGGAGAGAAGTGATGGATTCATACCTTTACCAAGTGAGTGATTATAACAAATTCAGCTGGAATTCTAATACAACTCTCTGATTTCTCATTCTGGGCTGCTATTCATTTCTCCAGCTGCACACCGTGAATAATCAACAAACTGGATTCTGGGAAAGCAGAATGAATACAAGTCATTTATCTCCAGGACTCACAGAAATTCGTTTTAACTTGACTCTCAAAGGTGAAAAATTTGTAAAATATTTTTAAAAATTTAAGAACTAGTTCATCTACTTATTTTACCCTTAACAGGGGCTGGGAGGTAACAAAATTAAAGATATTTTGAGTTTTAGTTCTGTGGTGGTGTTGATTAAAATTTTGGAAATTATTTCGATGTTTGTGTACTAAAATATCTAAATATACTAAAATATTTTCCTTGTTTTAAACTTTTGTTTGTCAATCAAAATAAAAGAAATGAACTAAATGTGAAACAATGAAAAATAACAAAAGGGAATTTTTTTTTTTCCTTGTTGAAGGGTGGAGGCAAAATAAGGTGAAAGGAATGATGACACCCTAATAAGCACCATACTGAGGTGGTGGGGGCACAAGCATATATTTTAATCAGTTTCAAGAACTGTTCTGACCCCACCCCCAACCAAATGTATACCTGTATTTTCATTACTGTTGTGGGGATTACCATACCTTGTCTGACAATGGATTTCACTTAATACACTAGGTAGCATTCTATTCAGGGCTGTAAAAGAAGATACATAAACACTTACTCTCTCTTTTCTTCCTCCAGGTAGATGTGCTGAGCACTCCCCTCTTAATTGCAGTGGCAAGCCAACTTCTAAATTTCAAACAAGCACCTGGCACATCACACACGCACAAATAGCTAAGCACATAAATGTTTCTCTTTCCCTTTTTCAAGTTGTTTGTACAAGCATAATTATACTTCTCTTTCTCTCATCTTGTTCTTTATTTAAGAGTATTTATAAAAGACTAATGGATTCACTTTTAATCTGGCATTGTTATTACTTAAAGTGTTATGATATTGGGCACTTCACTTAAAAATGGGGCATCTATTTCAAATAAGAAGTATCCATTATAATAATGTTTGAGGTAATAAGAGTATATGCATAAGAATTCTTAGTTTTAGATACTTTTACTTGGAAAGTTCTTACTCTCTCCCTGTCACAATTGGGAGCCACACCCATTAAAATTTCTAACACTTGTCCACAAACAACCAGAAAATAGCAACATTTTACCCCACTCCTCACAGATGAAGAAGAAACTTGAAGCAATAGAAATGTTGTTCTACAGAAGGATACTGAGAACACTGTGGATGAAACATGTTAGCAATGACGAAGTTCTAAAGACAATGGCAACAAAAACAAAACTTATATTGAACATCAGGAAGAGAAAGTTAAAATTTCTATGTCACATAATGAGGAAAGAGGGTTTGGAAAATTTGATACTCACAGAAAAGACTGAAGACAAGAGGGGCAGAGAAAAAACAGCACATAAACCACATAGTGAGCTTGAGTAAATGGATGGCAGGACATGGTTTAGGAGAGATAGCAAGAGGACAAAATATATTAAGAGTTACAAAGGATAGGAAGATGTGGAGAGCCATGACACATAGATGTTAAACCAAATGTGTGAAAAATAAATAAATAACAGGTGTAAAACTTGATCAAAGAACTGTAAAATTACAAAAAGACACACAAGGATTAAAGACAGCAATGAGAAAACCATGAGTGTATATGTTCAAGAAGAAAAAAATGACTGCTTAGATATGCAGTAATATATATGGCTATGGGTTAAAATTGTCTATGTCCGCTTGTTTATTTAATGAGTATACTTGTTTTTTTGCTTTTTTTTTTTTTAAGACATACAGGCACAAATATATATTAATGTACATATGCACATGTATAGTATACATTTTTCTGCCTGTATATAAATATATATTTTTTTTTAAATACACACACCCAATATATAAAGTGTGTGTGTGTGTGTGAATACTCATAGTAAGGTGAAAAAAAAAAACAAAAAAAAAACTCCAAATGCATGTTCGAGGTTTGAATTTGCCCTAAGTTTCCAATGACAGTGTTTACTTAAGTGCCGATAGACTTCAAGGCTAACGTGTCTGTTTTTCATTGGTCGGGAAATCTATCCCAGACTTTCCACAAAACCTGTACTTTCCATTTAAATTAAATATATATATATATATATATATATATATATATATATATATATATATATATATATATATATATATTTTATTTAGTAAAATTTACAAATACATAAACTGTTTACATAATCATTTTGATAACATAATCTATTAAAAAGCTTTTATTTAATTCAGCTTAAACTTAAACTTCTGTTCACTCTGTACTTGAGAATGACATGAATCTATTTCCCCTGCATGTTATACAAGTCAAATAGTAGAGCGGACAAGGAACCAGCCAAAGAGAAGGACAACTCTAAAACTGCCTCACCCCTGACATCTCATGAACCAGTCTCTCAAGGTAAAGCGTATTACTCTCCATATTTTATAACTTTGGGTAAGGCTTAAGTTCTGCATTGGAATGAGAAAAATCTTGAGGCAGATAAATTAAAATTTGAACATATGAGGAAGGAGGCCTTGGAGAATTTGAAACTCACAGGGCATATAAAAAGCAAGAAAGACAGGGGTAGGCAGCAAGCCACCTACCTGATGAATTGTATGAATGTATGGTGGAACAGAGAGTAGAGAAGGTTTGGCAAAGGAACAAATATTGCTAAGGTTAACATGGGGTAGGAAGTTGTGGAGAGCCATGATCACTCACGTCCTGAAAGGACACAGCACATAGAAGATAATACATATTTATTGTAAAATCTGCTACAAAAGAATTTGAAATATTTTCTTTTGTCAGTAATGTTTGTCTTAATTCCTGACCATTGACAATCACACGACCAAATGACAATATTCAGAATTTTATAATGAAAGGTTCAGTAAGAACAAAAATGATTTCTTATACGTTTGACTCAATATAAGCCAAAAATTAGAGTATTGTTAAAGGCAGTCAGGTTCATATGCAGACAGCACTTCAATACAAACATTGTTTTTATTTTATTTTCACTGCCAACAACTAGAATTCATTGTCTCATTATATAAGTATGCATGGAACTGACTAAATTTAGTTATATTTAATAAATCTCAACTATTGCATAGACAACCTTACAATTCCAAACAGAAATCAATTCATGTTGGTTATACCACCACAACACACTCTTGTAGATTAACTTGCTATTTATCTGACTAAAGTTCCATCATCACCAAATGGACCTTGAATATTTGCCTATCACAATGAACAGTCCTTGAGCACCTACTGGGACTTAAGCTTAACTCAGACCTCAAGTGGAATTTGTACATATGATCCATTGCCAAAGATAATAGAAAATTGGTCAGTTCCCTGTATTGCTCTAGTATATAGCTGACTCCTGTTATCGTCTACAAGAGCTAGCTCAGGCTGAAAATAGAGTACCGCTGCCATATATGGGCATGAGCTGCCCAGTCTTCACATTCCAGTCTTGATAGAGTCAAAAGGTGGGTGATGAATTATTCACCCTACAAATCCTTTCTCACAGATGAAATGTTGCAAGCCTCTTTCTACTCTGCTGCTCTTTCCATAGAAAGTTTTCAGATGAACTACATTCCTTAGTACTACTAGCCCTAACTTTCACGGCTTTCAAGACCTGCCATACTATGTACATTGTAGTAAACCACTTTCATCCCCTTGGGGAGATGTAAGTTCCACTTGAGCATAGATGGATTCATTCATTCATTTTATACGGTTTATCAACCCATTCTATGTTATTTAAAGCCAGGAAATATTTTTAGAGTGTAAGAATTTTGGTTTTGTGATACAAATCTTACTAAGTAACCCATAACTGAAGGGAGGGTTTCATGTGAGCAAATTCTACCCAAGAACCACTACACCTTGTATAACCAATGCCCAAGAAGGTGCTTTCCCAAACACTCTAATCTTAATTTGCTGCACAGTCTTGAATCAACCATCAGTGTACGCTCACTGACTTTTAGACTGGGATGAAAGTATAGCATATGTTCTCTTTTCTTTGAGTTACAGGGGGGCTCCTTGACTTATGACAGAGTTCTTTTCCTACAATGTGTCATAACTTGATTTTCCATATAAGTCGGAATGCACCCATGATTTTTCATGAATAAGCAGTTGCGCTACTTAATTTTGCTAATGCAATAATAAAGTAATAATCCAGGACATAACATTTTGATGACATGTTAACATAATTAGGACAAAAAAAAAAAAAAAAAAACCCCAAAAAACACACATACACACTTGGGAGGGCATAAGTACATATAATGAAATTATTTTAAGCTGCTTGTATATTTATTGCCAGTGATGTCATTGGGTCTCAGTAGATGAGATGACGAAGTGTATTTGTGCATGTGAGCAACAAGGAAGTTTTAGGGAAATTGTAAACAAAAACGACACATACTGAGAATATGAAAAGAGACAATTTAGATTTCTAGAGCACATCATGAGGAAAGAGGACCTGGAGAATTGGACACTCACTGGACATATATTCAAGGCAAGTGGGATGGAGGAAAGCAGTGAATAACCTACGTAACAAGCTTGAGTTGAAAGAACAGGGATTAGGAAAGATAGTTAAAAGACAAGCCTTACTAAGAGTCATGAAGGACAGAAAATTATGGAGAGCCATGATCATTCCACGTCCTGAAAGGACATGGCACATAAAAGTGGCATTCTGGGTTCATTGATAAATAAGGTCTCTTAATGTATGGAGTCAGTAATATTGCAGTATTCAGAAGCAGCAGCAAGTCTGAGGAAGAAAGAAAATCAAAGGTAAGTTTGCTTTTCCTTTTTATTGGGAATTCACCAATATATTCTCCCGCCATGAGGCTTGTGTCGTATGTACGAGGCAAGTGGTATGAGTTGAAAATACGATTAATTAAATTTGTATCATAGCCACGACAGTGGACTTGGCAATTATTTTTCTTTTACGAACCCCACATTAAAATGACCTTGTGTCATAGCCTGCCATATTATTAGCGAGGGTGGATGAGTATGTAAATACCCATATTTGCGCCCATGTACAAAAACAAATGAAACTGCATAAATAATATCTAGAAATTAATTACTAAATGTTTAAACTAAAGGACTTATCGCGATGATCAAACTCCTGATTCACGTATTCAGGGTCAGGGTGTCCAATAAAACTAAAAGAACTTGGTGAATGTGATCTTTGAACTTTTACTGGGTAACACAGAATGTACGCATTTTTTACAAAATGAAAGAGGAAAAAAAAAAAAAAAAAAAAAAGAAATCGCTACCACAGTTTAAAAAAAAAAATCTGCAAAAAATTCAGGGAATTATACAGTTCAAATGGAATTTTCAGTACTTATTCATTAATTCAGTAATACTGAATATGTTATTTTATGAGCCCCCATTTCTCGTGTTTAGCTTTTAGGGGGTGCAAAATGTTTGTTACACTACAAGTATATAAAAACTGATTGATTGGTTTTCTACGACTTATCAATCCTTTTCAAATTATTTAAAGCCAGAAATTATTTTTAGATTGTAAGAACTTTTGGGGAGAATAGAGATACAAGTCTTAATAATTGGCCCAAGGCTGGGGGTGGGGGTGAGGAGAAGAGGCGGATTCACATTTTTCCTAAGGGTATTTGCGCCTAAGTAAATATAACGAACTCAAGTGGAATTGTAACTCGGCTCTCTGATTAATAATTCTTAGTCATTATCCTTTATTACACCAGTCGCACATCCATGCTTACAGCACCTGGTATTCCCATGTTATCAACCATCTAGCCAGGCTTAACGTTCCTTAAATTCGGTGATGGTACGGAAGCCGGTGTTTCAACGCGCTGTGGTCATAAGCCAGTTATATAAAGCAAAATCCCTGCAGTAAAAGATTTATCATTATGCAATATCAAGTGTGATCATAGGGAAAATTCGTCCCGAACTTTACCGAATATAATCCAATAAAACTCAAAAAAAAAAAAAAAAAAAAAAAAAAAAGTACATTTCTCTGGCACTTGTTGCGTGCATAATTTAATAAATCACGTTTTATTTTTTTCAGATAGACCTTAAGAAAAACAAAAAACAAGGCAAACATTTTTTTTTTAATATTTATAATTTTTCAGTGCGATTTTGAAATTCACCCCGTTGCTCTTTATAACAAGTTTTTTTTATTAAAGAAAAACATGTTAGAAGAATATGGAAAAATGGGAATTTTGTGAACCTTTTTTAAAAAGAATTTTAATTTTCTTTTTCATTTTATCAAATGTTAGATTATTTTTTATATGTATGTTCAAAAAGGAAATAATTCTAAATTACACTAGCCTTTGTTGACTAATTTTCCCTATTGGAATAATACATAGTAATTTAAATTCAGAATTAAAAAAAAAAAAAAAAACTTCATTGAGTTCAATAAAACATTTTGACAAACACGTGAGAAAATAATCAAAAGCAAAGAATTAAACTCAGAAATATTATTTAACTAGCTTTTAATTCTTTTTAAAATGTAAAAACAAAAATATTCTAATTTTAATAAAAGCGTAATTGAACTATTGGTTATATAAGGTTTAAGATTTATTTTTAAAACAAATACCAATTTCTTGGTTATTGCGCTATTGGTGTTCTCTATTTTTTTAATAAAAAAAAAAATCGCGTCTTTTTAAGTCAGAGGTACGTAAAATTATAAAGTTTCTGCTCTTGACCTATGACATCACAAATCCACCGTGCTCTAAAATAAACGTTATTTTCATTATGTTTTCAGTTTTAAGTAAAAAGTAAGCTTCACTTTTATAAAATCCAGTAAATTAATCCATTAATTTACTAATTGACTTTGAAACACATCTGTAGGACAAATATTGGATTTAAAATTTTTTATAAATTCGTTGTTTACATTTTTCATCTAGAATGGCGGTTCTGTGAGAGCCGATGAATGGTGAGTGAACGCGCCAAATGTTTTAAAATATTTAGATACCGATTTTTTTTTTTTTACAGATTTAACATTAGGCTGTTATCTTCCAAACAAAATCACAATTTAACTTCAAAAACATGGCGTTTAACATTTTACTTATTGTCACTCTAAATTACTGAGCACCTTCTTGGTAAAACTTCTGCTGGCCTTAAAAATACGTTAAAATAAATTCTAGTAATTTTTACTTACTATTGATTGGTATTATTATTTTAAAAATATTCCTTGTTTGTTGTATTTAATAATGACTTCAATAAGTTTTTTTTTTTTTAACTGAATCGCATCGAAGGAAAAAATTAAAAAAAAAAAAAGTATGCAT
Organism: Acanthosepion pharaonis; assembly: GCA_903632075.3. Taxonomy (NCBI): domain Eukaryota; kingdom Metazoa; phylum Mollusca; class Cephalopoda; order Sepiida; family Sepiidae; genus Acanthosepion; species Acanthosepion pharaonis. The sequence continues at coordinate 4,987,055 of CAHIKZ030004626.1, read as the reverse complement.
TTTTGGGATATCAAATATTTCCCCCCGTGTATACTTCGAAGAATTTCCGAAAACTTTCGCGTAAAAACTTAGATAAAAAAAATAAAAATAAAAAATAAATAAAGTAAAACCCATGAAAAAACGAGTAAAACTGGATAGAACTTTTTAGCCACAAGAATATTCGATGGAGTTTTGTTTTTTTTGTACAATAGGCTCTGCAACCAGAAATAATTCTTGTTTTTTATTTTTATTTTCAAATGATCTTATGTAAATTTTTTTTCGATATTTGCCAGCTGGGGTGCTTGTACTAGAATTATGAAAAGAAAGTAAAATTGGAAAAAAAATCTGATTGCAGTGTACAATTCCACCGAATATTCTATCAAAATTTGAATTGAACCAAGAACAGTAAAGAACTTAGACTTTTTTGCACAAATTATAACACGGAAAGGGGGTGGGCTACTATAGTTTTGCACCCACCTTGTTAACGGCAAAAGATCGTATATTTATATTCTCGATTTCGTTTTTTTTTTCTTTTTTAAACATGTACAGGGTGGTCCGAAAGTCTTGTCACTCTCTACCTCTCTTCCAAACGGCAAGAACTCCTGAATTATATTAAATGGGTGGGGGTGACAAAAATTTCGGACCACCCTGTACATTGATTATCTCAATAAAGGCGTCTTCTTCAATTTCATAAAAATTCAAGAATTAATAATTTTTAACAAGATAAATGCGAGGCGATTTGATATCGAAAATGATGAAATTTTGATCTTTGGAATATTTGATTCCACATAAACCATTCTGATATTGCCAACCAATCAATTCTATTGTTCCAAAAATAAATAAAATAAATAAATAAAGATAAAAAAAATAATAAAAATAAAATAAAATTTGAATCAAAATGTTTTTGCTATTTTTCTGTCGCTCAGGAGATATTGGATTGTTTTTTGTTTTTTTAAATAAAAAAAACTTTTGTACGTATTTTTTTAATTTAAATATTTTTTAATGTTTAAACAGTTAAACACTTAATGGCATTTTCCTCTTTTTATGCTTAAAATAAACGTCATACCATTTTTTCTTTTGACAAAAATATTGAATTTCAAGACTAAGAGTAAGACTAAAAACGTTTTTTAATAAAGTCTGTACGCAAAAGTATTTTTACGACGAACTTTAATATGCGATATTTCTTGCGACTTCTGATGCAACCAATCAATTAATTCCATTTTATTCTTCCGAAATCACGCGCCAATTTGAACCAACGCAGTTCTTTCGAATTCTTCGCGATCACGAAGATATTGTACTTGAGCCAACGTAATTGACAGAACTTTTTTGACTTGATGGCAAAGCAGAATACGTGAAATGGTATTTCGCCGTGGTGGCGGTTGCAATACTTCTAGAAAGATATCATAAAGACAAAGTTATCGGACATGAAAATTATCCAACACTGAACTCTGAACCCTCAATTTCAGATCAAAATTTGAAACCGGCATTTAAAAAAAAAAAAAAAAAGAAAACTTACGCTAATACAAATATCAAGGATCCCAAGCAGAACGGCAAAGTAAAGATGTCAACGGAGCTTTGAAAACAAAAACACACGCATTAAATAAAGAAAAATGATAACGTTTAAAATAAATTAAAAATTGTCAGCGTGAAGCAGCGTTCATTTTTACGCAGGAGCCAAGGATATTAAAAACTGTTCATCAAATCAAATGCTTTGTCGTTTTAGCTCTATTAATTAGTTCTAGAATAGAACAAAGTGCTCAAGGGACAGCTTTTTTATCCTTGGGCCTTGTGTAAAAAATGAACGTTGCTGTAGGCTGACAATTTTCAACATAAGAACGTTTATTTATTGCTATTCTTCATCCGATGCTGTGCGCGTGTTTGCTTTCACCTGTGTTTTCTGAGAGTCTTTTTGTGCTGTCTAATTTCATTTACGCGTAGCACAGTGACAAAAAATATAAATAATTAAATAAGGAATAATTACTGCTACATTAAGAAGCATTATTAAGATAATGAAACATTACCAGACATCTAAAAAAAAGAAGAAAAAAAAAATCAATTAGAAAATAAAAAATGTTTCCATCATTGCCACAGACAAAGGCGGTGAAATTGTCATCAAATGGATACAGAGACTAAGTCTCTGAGACTTGTAACACAAAATAAGACTTTTAAAAAGTCCAAAAAGGTGAAAAACGTGTATAAATTATTTATCTTCAAATAACCTTTGAAAAAAAAACTATATTTTTGCAAAAATTTTTAAAACAGAAAATTAACTTTTTTCTTCAAAAAAAAAGAAGAAAAAAAAATGATGGACATCTTCGATTTTACTAAAAACAAAAAAACAAGTCTATTCCAATCAATATAAATTCGTTTTTCAAAAAGTATTTTGCTTACTGGGTATCGTAAAAATTTATTCCTTTGCCTTTGAATTAAAGCTAAAAAAGAAGATTCAAGAAAGATTTTTCATTTTTAGAAATATATTTCAAATTTTTTTAAACCTTACGTATCGATATGTAAAAAAAGAAAAAGAAAAGTTATTTTGCTTGTTTCTTATATTTTCAATAGAAGAAAATGAGAAACTATTTTGCTTTTGTTAGTTCCCCTTTCTAATCGGAAACCTACATGGACACTAAAATTTAGCGAAGTGAATCCGACCATATACCTGTTTGAATATAATCATTTAAAAGAATTACTAATACATACACATTAATATGTATGTATTTGTAATTCTTTTAATTAGGTATTTACGTTTCTTTCTCCCTACAAAAAAAAAACAAAAAACATTGATATTAAAATAAATGCGATATTTTTGAAGTTTTATTCAATTTTAATAGGAAGTTTACAATAACAAGGTGTCATGTCTGACTGAATTTCTGAGATGAACAGCTATAATTACCTGCATAAATACATAACAAAACTGTATTGTAAATGTGACATAAAAACGTCCGAAAATTGCAACATTAATTTGCTTGTAATTACTTTCCTGTTTGCTTTTGATGATTGAAGAAAATTTTGATATACAAATTATTTGTGTCTAGTGAAAAAAAAAAGAAAAAGTTTTTTTTAATTCTATTTAATAACCGGCAACTGTCGCTGTTTATGAGGTAAGTGAATATTGCACAATCTCCTGACAGATGAAGAAGTGACTTGAAGCAATTAAAATGTGGGTTCTACAGAAGGACGCTGAGAATGTGAGCAACAAGTAAGTTTTAGGGAAATTAGAACGACACATACTGAGAATATGAAAAGAGAGACAATTTAGATTTCTAGAGCACATCATGAGGAAAGATGACCTGGAGAATTGGACACTCATTGGACATATTCAAGGCAGAAGGGATGGAGGAAAGCAGTGAATAACCTACGTAACAAGATGAGTTGAATGTTGCCGCAGACTGACAATTGACTGAAATATGTTTGAATATATATTTGGCAGGATATATAGCCCTGTTCAAATGTGCTTAGTGTCAGTTTGCTGAGTGATGGCACTGTGTTCTGATTATGACATCAGAGTTATGCATAATACAGTGATATAGAATTTTTAGCACTAAAAGAAATTGTGCACTGATTAAAACTAAGAGAAACCTTAAGAATTTTCGGCAAAAGTAATGGATGAAAGAATCCAAGGCCCCAGTCAACAAACAGGAGAGACCTACAATTTATAGTTGCTTTACACCCTCTGGATAGATCCAGTTTGGCATCATTACATTTCTGGCTGTTCCCAAAATTGAAAGAGGAGTTGAAAGGTCAATGTTTTTCATCAAATGCTGAAGTTGAAGATGTTGCACACAAATGAATATAAAAAAAAAAAAAAATAATAAACCAGAAACTTCCTTCATGGATCGAATGAAAAAGTGGATGGAGCATTTGGAAAAATGTGAAATGCTAAAGAGAGATTGGGCTGAAAAAGAAATTTACTTCAATTTGATAAGTTTCTTTAGTTTATCTAAGATTTGATTCAGAGGACTGGAGACCTTATATATCAATTATCCTTCATAATTTTTAAAAGGAATAAATTTACTTCATGTTGATAGTAATTTTGGCAATGTTTAACCTTTGTGCCTGCAAAAAAAAAAAAAAAAAATGAGGAGTCAAAAAGGATGGTTATTCCCTTGACACCACTATTACTGTATACACTTTTGACTCCCCGTTTTAAAAAGTGATGATTAGAATTTTAATAAAACCCAAACATTTAAAAGTGGATTTATACATTTTCTTTATTCTTGAGAATTGACAACAAAGATGTTAAATACTGTTTATTTATTAGATTGAATAAAAAAAAACAAAACAAAAATGTCATTTTCATAGTTATTTATAAAATAGTAAATAATAAATATTACATTGGAGTTGGTTTGCATATTTTAATAATTTTGCAATTTTTTTTTTTATAAATTTTACATAAAAGATTTCTTTTGAAATTTATTTCTTTATAAAATGGTAAATAATAAATGTTGGATTGCACTTGGTTCACATATATTTATAATCTTGTAAATAAACATTGTTGAGGGAATCAAAAGTGTATACAGTAATAACAGTATCAAGGGAATAAGCATTCTTTTGACGCACTGTTTTTTGTGAGCACAAAGGTTAAACATTACTCAAATTATGTTATTTCATCTGGTCTAAAACTTGTTTTATAGGACTGGTGACCATATCTATAAATTTTTGTATATGTAATCATTGGAGCAAAATGGAAAGTTTCAATATGTTTATAAAGATCCTACCCATGATATCTGGTGTCGCATAAACATCAAATATATACATAATTGTGAAAATATGTTAAAAGGATTTCAGAGACATTTGATTTTTTTTTTTTTTGCTTTATTTTTAATTTGGCAGTTAGGATACAAATTTGACTTAATTTACAGAAGAAATGTTTACAAACAAGATGGAGTTGTCAAAATTCTCTTTTCAATTTGACTAAACATTCACATTAAACTAATTTTTACAATAACAATCATACTTACTAACAGCATGGTGGAAATTATATAAAATTATTTATATTTGAGCAAAACATATGTGCTTTGTACAGAAGCAATTATTCCCTTAGCATATAAAGTGTCACACTGACTTCTAGATAAAAGATGAAAGGGACTCTTTCCTCCCAAATCACAATGTTTCTAAGATTAAATTAATATATATATATATATATATATATATATATATATATATATATATAAAAAAAAAACAATTACATATTGATTAGAATTATTAACAAGTCTTGAGGAGGTTGAGATATTTTATGACAAAATGAGAAGAATATTGAATCAGTTGCTAGGTTTGCTGTAAGAAAAGATGATTCCCTGTGTTGTGGCAGACCATTTTTCTCATCAGAGACCATCCTACACATTTATAAATCTACCATTTGTCTGTGCAATGACTATTACTGCCATATCTAGGCTGGAGCTCCAGCTATATATGTCGAGATTCTTGACAAAATCCAAAGAACGGTCTGTTATTTTATCGGTCATGGCATCTCAACTTCAGTCACTTTCCTACCACTGTGACATGGCTTCCCTGTCTTTTCTATAAATATCTTCATGACAATTGTTCTAATGAGCTTGTTAGCTTGAACACATGAATTTAAGTGTAATACTAGATTGGTAGTTGGGTCACATCATTTTACTGTTGAACTAACTAGATGTAATTGTAAGTTCTATTCTAATAGTTTATTTTTTTTTCATCTGTGAATCTCCTTTGGTTTCTGGCTTCTCTGCCACGTACAATCTTCAAAAATTTAAATGCAATATTAACTGTCATCTTCTGTCTTCCTAAATCTTTTCAACATAATCGATTGTCAAGAGACTAATCATTATACGGTTAAATATCCAGATAGACAATTCTGCTTACAACTACATATCATGGCTAAAAACATCTTCAAACATAATATCCATCTTTAAGAAAAGAAAGCTAAATAAAGAGTAAATAAAAAAAAAAGAAATGTGTATAGTAATGAAAATATTTACATTATTAACAGCCAGACTAATGTCCTCATCTTTGTTGTTGTTGACATGAAGTTTCACATGTTGAGCACTTAGGCCTTCTTCAGGTTTCTGCCAATCTAATAACCTTCAGGAAATTTTAAACTGAATTCTTTATTTAATCTATGAGGATAGATTGTCCATGTCTAGAGATATCTCGTCTTGTTCATTTTTAATATTGCTTAATTATAATGAAAAAAGTTGGTCAACACAAAGTACAATTCACTTGTGTTTTTTTTTTAGAATCAAAATATTTCATCCTTTTTTAACATTTATTTGCCTGTTCATAAATTTATATTTTCAAATATTTCCTACTATTGTAAATTTTGTGGGTACTCATATTTGAGTCAACACCCTGTTTTTTTTTAAAAAAAAAACTATGTCAATTATATCTACTAACCTGCACATTCAAGAGACTTTAATTACATTTATCAGGCCAGGAGATGTAATTCACACTATTAAAAAAAAAAAAAAAAAAAAATATGTGTATCAACACTAAAATATAGGTGTCTGCAAAATAATGCTTGGAGTAGTAGGAAACAATGTTGGATAAAAAAAAAAAAAAATATTCCTAAGGAATTAGTCTCAAAAATATATCCAATGACATTATTCACACACCTTATATTGCCTCTATTTAGTAATATATTCTATGCTTTAACTAATGATTACCAAAAAAATTCTCATGTTTAACAATTTGGACAGATTTTGGGAAGTGGGTGGTGTTGATAATTTTTTTCAGCACCCCCTAATGTGAATATTTGTAATAAATAAATAAAATTCAAATCAATTCATGAAGCAATTTACAGGTTTTTATTAATTGAAAAAAAAGTTTCCTTTTTTTTAAAATCATAATTAATGTGCTTTTTTTAATATTTTACTATTCACTTTTATAATTAAAAAAAAAAAGTCCCCTTAATCATTACACATCTTTTTTCAAAAGACGAAACTAATTTCCTGGTTGTCCAATGCCATTTTTACAGCTTAAAGTAGTGTGGACATTGATAAACACTCAACTCGCCATAAGACTCACACACACGCGTTATTTTTATTACTGCATTAGAGTTACTTCCCTTGCATTATGTACAATTTTCTCCTGCAATTTTTGCGTCAACTAAATTAAAGAAACATTTTCCACCTCCGATGTTTGCTTTTTTTGTTGTTCATTAATAATAGTTTCCCGAAGTAACTTACGTAACAGCATTAGTAGAAACAAGAAGTTTTTTTTCCTTTGTATAAACTAAACATCTAGCAATGCAAAGAGTAAGAGCTTTTTTTCTTTTTAACTTGAATACGGGAAATGGTTTTCTTTTTTCTTTATTCACCAATAACCACACATTATGTGTGTATAATTCTGTTTTTATTTAGTATTTTGTCAGTGTTCTTTTCAAATTAGCCATAAGTCGGATGTTTCGCCTTGTTGGGCAACAATAATGAACTCGTCTATCAAACCATTTTTACTAGTGATTTTAAATTCTCATTGAATGTTCAAAATTTGCGACCTTGTGCCAAAAAGTTTACTAAGTAAATAACAACTGGTGTGTGTATGTATATATATTTTTTTCTTTTTAAACCCGACTAAACTTTTCTATCAGTTGTTTTTTTTTTTTACTTTAAGTTTCTCTAGTCGATAGCACATGACATCAACGGACAGTCGGATTGCGAATTCTCTAGCAATCAATTCCAATTACTTCCCAGTACTTGGGAAGCTTTTTGTTAAAACTTAATAAATATGACTAAAAAATAAAAATTAATTACATTTCCTTTTCATTTCATTTCTGTCCGAACGAAATTTAAAAATCAACAACAAAAAAAAAAAAACTTTATGTATCAAAAAATCAAAATAGACCGTAACGAGAACTCGAAGTAGAAAAGTGAAAAAAACAAAACAAAAAAAAACACCTTTTTTGAACCGTCAAAACAAAATAAAGGTTTTTCTTTGTCTATTTATTTATTTCCCGTGAAATACTTTAGATGAAATTTTAACTCCAAGAATAACAAAATTTAAAATCACATCTGTGTAGCAAGCAAGTAAAAAAAAAAAAAAAAACACGCGCGCAGTTTTTTTTAAATATTCCACTCAAAAAAAAAAAATTAAACTAATTTTAAAGTTTGTATATTATTTCAATTTTATTCCTGGAAAAAAAAATGGTACAAGCTCCAAAGCCATTTGCTGAAAAAACATGTTCTTCGTCTTTTCAGGAGTCGCCCGGTAAGTTCAAATAATCTCCCTGGTGTATGACGCGAGGTGGGGGGGGGGGGGTTATTGTGTATGGCGACTTAACGAAGTTTTCACACACACAATATTAATTTTTGCAAAGTATTTAAATTGTTCTTACATTTTTTTCGCCATTATTTTATTTTTATTTATTTTTCCTTTAGTGATGTCGCCAGTCGCAGCCTTCAGTTAGAAAAAAAAAAATCCCACTGCTTACCACACCTTCAAAAATATTGGAATAAAAATAAATAAACAAATAAATAGAAAAAAAAAATTAACGACGTTTAAAACTCTCGGGAATATTTTAACATTTACTGACATCCCTTCTTAGCCAAAATGAAAATAATGTTTTTTTTTTTCTCTTTAGAAACAGGAAAAAAAAAACCAAAAAAAAAAACTGACGTGTCAAAGAATACCAAATTTAACAAACTTGATTAAATCAAGGAATTTCAATTTTTGTTTCGCAGAAATAAAAAAAAATTAGGTTTCGGAAACAACTGATTCCAATTTTTATTACGCCCGAGTATGAAAACTTTTTCGTTTAGATTACCAAATAAGTAAATAAATAAAATAAAGAGAGCAATTAAAAAACAAAAACAAAAAAAACGACCGTACGCGCACCTTCACTTTAGGAAAAAAATAAAATAAATCTTCGGTTCGTTAGGAGATAAGTAAAAGTTTTGAAATAAACGTTGTTATTATTTTTTTTTATCTCTGGCATTAGAGAAGGTCCCTGAAGGAGCTTTTTTTAAATATTTTTTTTTTTTTTAAATTCTTCTTTAAAAGTTTTTGCTTTGGAATTCTTCAAATTTATGTTTGGAATGGGGATTTGCTGCTTGGTTGAAATATTTAGGATTTGAAATTCATGACGCTTCCCCTGAGTTGTGTTCTTGGGTTTGTTAATTTTTTTCCTCTTTAAGTGCTTTTTGGCCTTTTATGACAGAAATAAATAAATAAACAAAATGGAGCAATGGTTTAAATTAAGTTCCGCATATCAGATCAGATGTTATTCATTAAAACATCGTAAACTTCATTTGAGGATCAGTATTAAGTCGAGAGGACTCTTTTCTCCCCAATACCCATTTTCAAAAAAAATAAGCAATCGCGATTTTCGCATAACTTATCCACTATAATTCTGCGTGTATTTGCGCGTCTTACTGGAAAATATCCACTAACAAATATCACATAATAATACACTCACATACAATATCACTTCAGGACGGAGGCAATCACGGTCCTCCACAAGTTCTTTTTCATATGTGTGTACTCAACCGTATATCGATGTGAGAATTCACGAGAACGAGTGGTTTTGCGATGTCATCACTATGATTTAGAATTTAGTCATTTGTCCGAGATTGGTCGCAAAACGATAAAAAGCCCAATTTGTGTTGCTAAAACTCATAGCCCAGGGAAGAAGGTTCGAATCCTGCCAAAGGAGAACACATATTCTTCTAACAAGATTTCTCGAAATATTCATTCCGATATATCATGCCTTTCCTGAGTGTGTTAAAGCGAAATAAACGCAAATTTCCTCAGCTGGAATTTGAACTCTGTCCGCCAATTCCATTTTCTGAGCTATAATTTAACAGTTATTGCAACAATCCCTCCATATAATACACTACCCGTCTATATTCCTCTATCAAGCGATCTATCTGTCCATCCACTACCCTCTGTTCACGTCTATCTAGGAAGCCTACCAGTCTTTTTGTCCATACCGTTCGTTATCTAACATATTTGTTTAGCCATCTTCGTACTTTTTTCACAGTTTCATGCTTATTGCTGAAGGCCTGAGCGCATTTCCATTAGTGTACCAATTTGTGTACCTTTTCAAAATCTCAACGTTCATAACAGAAAAAAGGAAATAGTTAAATTTAGTCAAATTAAAATAAATGTTTGGCTTGACTACCATTTTTACCGCACCCACGGCCCAGGAGAAAGACAACTAAAAATTTGAATAAAAATAGTTGACTAAAATGAAATTGATAACGACCATACATACATACATCGTTGATAATTATAGTGGCAAAAAACGAATTCAAGTAAAACTTAAGAATAGAAACTCATCATTTGATGACCATCTATTATTGTACTAGATCCGCTCTCAATAAATAATTATTCAACTTAATTACAATACCGATACCTAGGGTGATCGGATTGTTTAATCAGGCTTGAGGTGAACTTGTCAAAAAAAATATTGTGAAGAGATGTCATTATTTCAGTCAGTTAGGCTTATTTTATTTAATTTATTCAATTGTATTTTTTCTTCTTCAAGTCAATGTCTACCGCCAGAATAATGTGCTCGGTAAACGGTATTCAAGTTAAATATTTTTATGACATAATTTTCATCTCTAACCCAATACCTGTAAAGTATCTCACCAACATATAATCTTTCAACCCTTTTTTACTCAGGAAAAGGGGTTTAATGTTAAAAAGAAAAAATGCTTGAAGGAATGAAAATTGTTTAGTTTTAAAATAATTTTTTAATATCAAGATAAACATTTTCCTAAACAATTTTATTTTGGCCCGAAGCAGAACAACATATTAAAAATGCCTAAAACTGTTTTCTCTTCGACACAGAAAAAAGGGAATTGATACACGTTAACTAAAAAGAGTTTTCTTTGGTTTTTTTTAAGCGACAATGTTCTTTTGTGGACGGATTTTTTTACCGAATGTCTTTTTCTATTTTTCCGTTTCTATGTTAAACTCAATTATGCATAAAAGAGAGAGAGAGAGAGAAAAAAAAAAAAATTACCGAAGGCAGTGAATTCATCTGATCTTTTGTTTTTGCGCATTTGTCTATTACTCAAAAAAAAAAAAAATATTTGGAAAAATTAGACAGATTTATAAATCTATGTATGAGTAGAAAAAAAAAAAAATTTTGAAAGGCAACGAACAGAAAATCGCAGATTGTGTTTTTCTATTTTAATTTCAATTGATTTTTATTCCCCACCCCACCGGCGGAACTTCGTAAAAAGTAAATTCAGCAAACTAAAAAACAACAACAAAAAAAAAAAAAAATTTAACGCTTTTTAATATTTTCTGAATGGCTAAGTAAAAAAAGTAGTGTAGATAATTATATAATAATAAACAGAAAATGCAATAAATAAGCAAATTTCCTTTGGTAAAGAAAGATCATTTACGTGATTAATCAAATCGAATTTCATTCGAAATACCAATATATTTTTATTGGACTTTGGCAGATCAGGTTTTAACCCACGAATTTACTGCCAACGAATCCTTAACTAAATTCCAGGAGGAAAAAAAAAGAAAAAAAAAAAGCTGGACGAATTATTTTCGAATACTTGTTGAACGAAATTACGCAGAAATTTATTTCTTGTAAGATGCGACATGTCACTATGATAAAACGACAATCTACATACATATCCGAAATTCATTAAAACATACGCACTATGTGTGTGTGTGTGTGTTAAAAGGAAGAATGCACAATAATATCATTTGAAATAGTTTTAGTCTGAAGATCGTTTGAGTAGTGAAACTGACATTCATATTGATTCCTATGTCCATTCTGTCATTGTATAATAAACAAACAAGGACACTATAAGACCAGTGTTCGATGTAAAGTATAAAAAAATTATACAGACGTAGTATAACAAATTAAATATAAGAAAAACAATACTTAGATCTTAAAACTACCTTTCCGCGACTTAAAGTTTCATGTGAGTGAACACCTTGACGATAGTTACAGGCGGCTGTCTTACAGTCTTCAGGCGGTACAAGTGAAGAGATACTCAAATTCCTTAAAATAAGGAATTAAACTTTAAGTTGCAGAAAGCCAGTAATATACGAGTATTGTTTTTTTTTTATCTTTTGTTACACACACAGATATATAACAACTACTTCAAACGTTATTTTAGTGGATGCCCATGTCTGAAATAGACGTAATACACACTGTTTAAAAAAAAAGAAAAGAAAAAAAAGGGGGTTTCTATCAGCCTGCGCAATCGAGAAGTCATAAATTACAAACATGAGTATCCGCTAAAATAACGTTTGATATATAATAAAATGTCGGATTAAAATTTAAGTTGATATAAAAAATATACCTATATCATTGTTGAATGATATTTTGAAAGGCTTTTTTATAGTCTGTAGTTTAAAACAAACTGAATATACAGTATACACAAAATAAAATAAAATTTATGAAAAGCGAGAGAGAATTTATGAAAGCTAGTTGAATGTTTAATTTTTTTTTATTCTGTTGTCAACGTTTCTGTAAGAATATCTTCAAAACAAGTGAAAAAAAATCTAATGAAAAATCGTCACAAGGCAAACGCGTTACTTGGATTAAAAATAAAAAAAAAAAAAAAATTAACAGTCGTTAAAATTCGAATTTATTCATTTAGACATTTTAACGGAGTTTGAAATGGCATATTTGTGATAATCGGACTGACAAGACGAGAATTTAATTTTAATCCCTGTCTCGCTACTTACCATCATACTATGGGAAGCGCCCAATTCTAGAAGGAACTTATAAAACAAAACAAAAAAAAAAACTTCGTATCAATGAAGGTTCAATATCTCCACCAAAGAAATTAATACAAAAGGTGGATTTTAAGAGCGGTGAGGTGATCTACATAATAGAATTTCGATTTAAATTTAGAAGTTCGTTGGCAATTTTATTTACTTTTTCAGCAAAGATGACTAACAAAGAGAAAACAAGAAACCAGCTATTATACTGGTATGATTTCGAATCTCGCCGGGCAAACCCGAACTTAATTTGTAGTTTAAATGGCTTCAAAACAAGCTTCAAGTAGTAGCATATTTTCCACCGGGGTCAGTAAACCCAGATAAAGACCAGAGTTTCGAATGCCGATTTTAAAAAGGCAGTACTTTTCTTCTGCGGAAGATTCAATTCTGTTAGTTATTTGAAATTATGTGATCGAGAGAGACTTTCGATAGCTTCAAAAATTCCGAGCTTTATAATTTCTCAAGCAATAGCTACATGGTTTCATAAACAAGACCTGGACCATAAACCAGACAAGCTGAAGAGCCACCTCGCTTTCGAATAATGGTTTCATCTCAAAGAGTGCCCCACAATTGTGGTTTATATGTGTTGTTATCCAGCTTCTACGAGGTGTCTGTAATGTGTGAAGTAAGCAACTAACTCTGGTTAGATTTAATAGCCTCGTAAATGTCCATGCTTACAAGTCAGCGGTTACGTTGTGCCATTTCGCTACAAGAGGTTTAGGGTATTTTTTTTTTTGTCACTGCTTCTCTCGAGGAAAGCTACTCTTTTTTTTTTTCTCTAAATTTTATTTTTTTTTAATTTTATTATAAAGGCGAGTCACTTGCTTGCAGGGAACCCGGGAAATGCACAGTGATTTAAAAAAACAAAAAACAAACTAAAAACAAACAAAAAACAAAGAAAAAAACTTCTTTTCAGCAAAAGAAAAATTATGTCTCGTCACTATTAGGAAACATGTGTCAAATATTATAAACACCAAGTTCACATTCCTTTGACCAGCCTGCTCTTCTCAAGAATTTGGATTAAAGTAGGTAACTCCATGAGATCGCTAAAAGAGAGCATAGCATGATGAAAAAGAAACCAAATTTGACGAAAACAAAATTTTATCGTCTCAATGTTCATGTTATTAAGAGGAAAGATCAAAGTATTTTTAGGGTATTTTTTTTACATTTTTTAATCGTTCCTAGCATGTCCGAAATTTTCGTTATTTTTTTTTTTTGAGTCATTAAAATTGGCAGATAATCATTGCAACCCTTTTTTCCATTTTATAAAAAAATATGAAATCTCAGTTTGAAATTCTTTTAAAAATCAATTATCATTTTTTCAAAACTTATTTTAAGAACATCAGAAATTATGTTTATTTAAAATATTTTGAACCAAGCTTAACTTCTTCTGCGCCGAAAAGATGTAGTTTGAAAATAAAACAACCTTTCATAACCTTTCGCGTCACTTGACAGGTGACGAAAGACATTTTCATGACGTTTAGATAGCTTACGTGAGGATAATTCCTTCTACGGAAGGAGAGAAGTGAAGTTATTTAGATTTAAGTGAACAAATTATTTACCTCGTTATTTTTAAGGAAAACTTTCAGCGCTCTATTTTTTTTTGTACTTAGTTTTCACCTTTACGTTTACGATGCTTTATGGAAAATATATTATAAAGAAATTAAAATAAGACTGTTAAGAGTGAGATTAAATTTCATAGGAAAGGTATCTAATTAATTTATAGGTACTTTTCTTATGAAATTTTATCAGAAGTGTACATAAAATACTATACTTTTATGTACATTTATTACATTTTACTGTGTTATTTATATTTGCATTCATTTTATTATTAATTTTGATATTTCATTTATGGAAAAATGTCGTAACTGAAATTAATATAAAAATAAGATCATATAAATTTCATAAGATGATACTGATACTTGTAGGTATCCCTTCTCAGTTGAAATTGAAAAATCAAATTAACTTCTCCACACGTGTTTCGCAAAAGTAAAGGCCTTAACAGCGGAGAACAATGCTTAACTCAAATAACGCAACTTAATTGTATTCTGGTGGGTTTTCCGTACTTTATAATTACAGCCCGATTATAAACACAAAATTACATTTCTTAATTACTGCGGATCTTCTGATTAGTCAAAACGATACAATTTACAACGCGCTAAAAAAGACCTATCTCTTAAGGACACTTACGAAACCCGATGCGGTTTTTAACTAATTTTATAATATTTTAACAACCTAAATGTAAAAATCTATTATAATTAAAGAAATAAATAATTGTATTAAAAATTCATTTTTCATCGTAAAAATTTTTTGCTTTCAGAAAATATTATCCATATTCATAAAAACAAATAAAAGCATTTGAAATTAAATAATATCTTTGTTTTATTGAGTTTTGTATGTTACAATTCAGAGCTAATTTTCAGCTTGGGGGTGGTCCAATTTCCAGAGTTTTCATAAAATTAGTTAGGGCGGGTAATAAATATACAAAAAAAAAAAAAAAAAAAAATTTCTGCAATGACTTTAAAAAAAACAAAAAAAAAACAAAAACATTTATAATAATTACCATCATCTATGAATAGTTTCTGAAAGTTTCATTAACATCCGACAATTATTTTTATTTTTGCAACATTTTCCAAATTAATGTGTCATACAAAAAAAGTGCTAAAAATTGTATATGTTATTTTACTAGTTCTGGTGATACAAAGAGAAACAAGGTTTTTTTTAATCAAAATTTAGAATGTTATAAAAAAAAAGGAAAAATTTAAAAAAATGATTAAAAAAACTTTGGTCTTTCCTCTTCATAATAACAAACATTTAGACGATAAAATTTTGTTTTCGTCAAGTTTGGCGTCTTTTTCATCATGTTATGGTCTTTTTTGTTTTAGCGATCTCATGGAGTTATCTAGATTAAAGGCAGCCGGCTGTCTAACGAAAATTCAAGGTAAAGCACCTATAGAGAAAATTTCCCGAGAAAAGACACTAAAAAAATCGTGTTGACGCATATTCTGATAATTAATCATTATTATCAATAACGAATCAATATATTTCATCGATTGATTTATTCAAATTGGTATCCTCATCTTGGCTGTTATAGTCACAAAATTTTGTCTGTTTTACTCTCCGGCCGTTTTCAGGTGTCCGTCGCATTTCGAACTGAAGCATTTACGCAATGTGGTAAATATAAAGTTCACTTCGAAATTCCGTACAACTGCCGAAATTCGGGGATTATAACAACCAAGATGAGGATAACAGTTCGAATGATTATCAAAAAAACAATCTCTTATCTCATAAATTAAGACAGAAGTCATATTCCGTTCATAATTTATTTAAAAGTTTTAACAGCATTTAAAAAAGAAAAACAAATAGTCTTTTGAAGATTTATTAAAATCAGAAAAATCAGAAAAAAGCGAATCGAAAACAAAAGTTTTGTTTTCGATTCGCTTTTTTTGCGTATTATGTGTTAAGCAAAGTTTGTAAATTCGTGTCTTTTTAATTTTTAAAATCAATGAGTCAATGCTTAGCATTTGAATTTTAAATCTAGATCTTGTTTTGTTCACTACATAATCATATAAGAGGGGAAAAAGCAGACCAATGACAGAATAATTTGAAATGATTTCGAATTTCCCGCCATATAAGGCGCACTCATACACCATAAATAAAACCTTCGTTATATACTCCGATTTGAGGGTTACCAGAAGTTAATAAATACTTAAACATCTGTTTGGCACTCTTGTACCTTGCTCGCCACAAAATAAAACAATTATAAATGATTGATATTATAATGTAAATATAAATTAAATAAAAAATAATAATGTATCTCTGAATGAATTACCACTTAAATATATTTTCAATTTTCACTATTTATTTATTTATTTATTTTTTGTTTAAAGATGCGTGTTAGCAAAAAATATGGTGTTTTATTTAACTGGAAACTTACATCATAAAGTTAAAGTTATTTCCACTTCAAGCCTTATTTATAATTACCGGAGTTTTTTGGGTTTTTTTTCAAACGCGTATCTCTCATCCAGTACAGTATTTGTTTATATATATATATATATATATATATATATATATATATATATATATATATGTGTGTGTGTGTGTGTGTGTGTGTGCATGTATATGAAGAAATATAGTCTTAAGATGTGCTATATTTATGGGATAAAGTGCTCAATATCAGTGATAGAGCGTGTGTAAAATCGCCAGGCCCGACAATTGCATCTAGCATGAAACAGATTCGCCTCTAAGTGTTGACTTCTATGTTCACTTTATATATATATATATATATATATGATATAAAGTGCAAATATATTTACATTACTATTTTGAAATATAAATTATCATTGAAACTCTGGAAAATAGTTTCAAATAATAAAGCATCGATAAATGAATTAAAAAAAAATCCCGACACATCCCAGCCTCTTCACATTGAGACAACATCGTTTCTTACTCTCGCTTGGCGCTGCAGTTTTGGGATTTCGTTATACATTTATAAGCCCTTTGACATGGTTAGCGAGGCTACTGAGTATCATGTTTGATTCTCACTGGGAGAGCCTTATACAAAATTCAACCCAATAAGGGTTTACATGTCATAAAATCAATTAACCTAACCATTATTACTTAGTGACTTCAATCTTCATTGGCGGGGGTGGGGGGATTCGTATTTTTGATATCAAAGAATCCAACCATTACATGAAGTTAGGCCTTTCATTTTCTTTTATCAATATAAGAAATTTGAGCTATTGATTATTAAATTAAAATAACATTTACTAATATTTATTGGATACTAGCTTAAAAGCCGCTCTTATGCTAGCTTCTTCGGAGGGCTCTTGATTGAGCCTTTATCACAATAGGTAGTGAGGAGTACATGCGATAGGCGACAATAAACTACAAAAGAAGTCAAAATTGATTGCTGCATTTAATTATTGCATTAAGATTTAAGCGAACCTTTTAAAAGGTCAACGATAATTCTTCTGTCGACACTTAATTTAAAGACAATTTCATGTACGCAGGTCCTTACTTTCCGTACAAACAATTATTTTTATTTCCTGGGCGACTTTCGCTGGATTTCTCAATTAATTTCGATTATTCCAAAATTTATTTCCAAGTTATAAAAATTGGAACCGTACAAAAAAATTCGTTGCAAAATATCACGTAAAAAAAAAAAAAAAAAAAAAAAAAAATCGCCGAAAACAATGGCAGTAATAAAAACTTGAGAATCCAAAATTTCAGGATTGCGGGTCCGGATCCAACCCGGAGTATTTTTAATTTGCTCATGGAATCGGCCCGATTCCAAAATAATATCATATGTTGGGCTACGGCCTCTCGGAGTAAAGCTGAAAAAGTAAGAGCCACTGACATTTGCATTTATTATATAGATGGTTAAATGAAAAAATTGAAATTAAGTTTCTTTGTGGGTTGCCAGGCTAAGAGGTTTTCGGGGATGCAGTTCAGAATGTTTGGGGAACACCAATGTTATCTATCAGGGACTTTTGTGATGTTTTTCTTCTTTTGAATTTATTAACCTATCTACACCGGCCCCACGACGGTAAGTTTGATACAAGGCCACAACACAGAGTACCTCACCTATACATGTGAGTAGTGCTAGAAAGTGTTCAGTTCTTTTGAGACTTTTCTTTTTTTTTTTTTTTTTTTTTGGAGGGGGAATGGGGGACTCTGGGCATCAGGGAATGACTCCGACTTTCTTCATTTAAAAAAAAAAAATGTTGTTTAAGACGTTGACTAAATCTAAGGAAACCAAAGAAACACAAAAAATGGATTCTAATAATCCGACTTGGACGTTTTGTGTGAATTTTTTAGATGACGTATTATTATTATACACGGCTTTACTCTGACTAACGTTCTCATCTAGGTTTTTCTACCTTTCGTAGTTTTCGCAAAGTTTCATAGCTGATAATCTGAAACTTGAATTTAAAAAAATAAAAATTCATGTTTTATTCCTAAGACCTTGTTCTTATGGGGCGGGGGCATATCTATGAATGTAATTTTTTTATTTCATAAAATATGTCAGTACCAAGTCGTTTCCAAACAAAATACAATTCTAAACAATATATATATATATATATATATATATATATATATATATATATATATATATATATTAGTGGAAAATATACATACATATGCAAAATATATATAAAAATTCCCATACATGTATATATTTTATTATATATATATATTTCAATTCAAAGTAACTTCTTACCATGACTTTTCCGAGTTAAGATTAACAGAACATTTCACTATTCGATCTGAGCCAAAATGTTTCATCGCTGATGATTAGTAACTTTAATATATATATATATATATATATGGGAAATTGTATGACAAGGTGAAAAAAAATTACTTGCGGCGAATTTCGTCCTTCAAAACTTCATCGGACTAAATTTGTTATGTTCGTACGACTGCTCATGCATTTAAATATTTGAAGATCAAAGTTGACTGGAAAGCAAGAAGCCAGAAGAGAGTTCCACAAGTGAGAAGTGCTAGAGAATAAACTGTTGACATAGAACTTATGGTTAAATCTGGCGGCCATTTCAACTGTAAAATGACGAGACCTTTTCGCCAATGTAGTACCGCGCTTAAATTGATAAAGCCTAGATATCAGCTCACCAGAGCAACTACGATGAAAATATTTTTACAGGAGACACAAGGAAACTATGTTACGGCGGTGAAAAAAGTGACTGAATCTGAGATGCCAGTTCAGGACCAATAACATTGCAGATTCTTCTTTGTATTTTATCAAAAATCTTTAAATACATAGCAGGAGCACCAGACGACCAGATGTGGTAGCAATATTCAATAACCATATTAGCAAAATGTTAAGGATATATTTATATGATAAATATTGACAAAAACCGTATTTGATTGTGTCAGTTTCTAGGATGCAACTCCTTAAATATCTCTTCATATTGTGAACGCATTTATATTTTATCGTCTGTTGTAAATAAGCTATTTCCGGTCCTGATATAACGTTCGTTTTTATTTCTTTCTGAGATGCGTCAAGGGGAAAACATCAACCCACGACTCACACGTAAGATATTAAGAACATCCCACCACATTTTACCAAACTATATATATGTGATTTTCTTAGTCATCGACTGAAGAAATTAAATTTTTAAAATACTGAACTCAGAGAGAGAGAGAGAGATTCAGGGTGGGTGGAAAGTAAGTAGGCGTTAGAAATTGCTTATAGAATTTTTATTATCACTAAAGTCATGACTAAAAGATTTTTTTTTTAAACAGACGACACTAATAGGGATTTCTTATTTATCCACAGAGGAACTAAAACCTGAAGAATGTGACCCGCAGAATGGAATATGGAGAGTTAATGCTAGGTTGGCATGAAGATTGACTTGAATTGTTTGAAAACATCCTCTTGAGTGACGAGGCTGTATTCCATGTTGGTGGTTTCATCAATCGTCATAACTGCCATTACTGGGCGTCGTGTGATAACGATCCGAACATGACGGTTGAGAAGATGCAAGGTCGACCAAAAGTGACAGTGTAGTGCGAAATGGCGGCAACAAGAGCCCATATCTTCTGCGTGACACCATAAATACAGACGGCTATCTTCAGATGTTCGAAAATTATGTGTGGCCCAGGGTATCAGGCTGGGATAACATTGATGAACCTGATATTCATGCAGGATGGTGCACCACCCTATTTTGCTCTTATTGTGCGTGCGTAGTTAGACCAACATTTTCCAGGGACGGTTGGGATGTGACGACGAGGATCTCATGAACAGCCTCCAAGAAGTCCCGATCTCACTCCATGTGATTTTTGCCTGTGGGGTTACACAAAGAATCGGTGTACAAGACAAAACCCCGTACACTGGAGGACACGCATTCAGGAGGCTCTCTGACGTCCTTCAGAATGTTGTTCATTCCATCCCTGGCCGTTTGAGGAAAATGGTTGATGTCACTGGTACTTACGTTGAAATATTAAGATTTACTTTCATTTTCCTATCTAATAAATAACAAGTATCATTTGTTTCGATAGATTTGTAATAGGAATATGGATTTTATTACCAATTTTTAATGCCTACTTACTTTTCACCCACCCTGTGTGTGGATGTGTGTGTGTGTGTAAAGGGCAGTTGTCTGTATGTGTGAGTGTGTCCGGCTAAAACTAGAAAACTACAATAATTACCAACAAAATAAATATATATACAGACTCAGTATCACCCAACCACCTTTTGGTAAAAAAGTTATCATCGTATGATTTGTATTTATGAAGATATTTTAAAATTAAAAATACGTAATTAGAATGCATTCGAAAATTCTTAGAATTAAAAAGTAAAAACGATCGAGAATAATTCTTAATTCTGTTCGTTTTTATTTCTTAATTCTGTTGATCATTTCAAAACGCTATGTTTTTTAAAATTTCTATTCTCTTTAATTTATTTCTATATCTATAGTAAAATAAAAGCGTAACTTTAAAAAATGAATATTAAACCAACAAAGTAAATTTAAAAGAAGAAATTTAATTTTATTAATATTTTTCGGTAATCTTATGGAAAATAATTTTTTATTCCATCTTTAAAAAATAAACTTCATTCTTTTGTTTGGTTTCTAACTAACATAAAAAAGTAAATAATTTAAATTTAATTTATTAAAGCAAAAAACTATAGCGAGCCTTATTTTTTTCGAAAATTAATTTAAATAAAATATAGTTAAATTCGTAAAACAAATTTTCAACACGACTAATGTTGACCCTAACTCATGTCTGTCTCTTCCTTAACTAAAGTTTTTTTTCTTTTCAAATACAACTCGAAATTTAAACAATTCCCAAACTTTCAAACTTACTTCTACTCTCTTTCAAAATTATAGAGAAATATTTGCTTCTTTCACTTTCTTTAAAAAGAAAATAATCACTAATGTAATCTTTATTTACTTAAAAAAAAATCTAACTTCCCCTCCAAAATAAATAGTAAATAATTATTTTTCGAAGAAGTAAAGCTCGCTATAGTTTTTGCTTAAAATGATTAAATTAAATAATTTAAGTTTATTAACTTTTTTTATTAATAATTGCTTAAAGAAGGTTAAGAATTTAGATAAATCGATTTGATTTGTTTGAAACAACAGTAAGAGAGTAGTTATGTTAGTATTTAATTCGAAAAATAAAGTGTCTTTTTGAATAAAAATATGGGGATGCTCAGACTCCTAAGCACCCCCCTCCCATCACCACCGTGGTATTGGTAGGGTGGTATTTTCCTAAATTTAGTTATTTTGTAACAAACAAACAAACAAAAAAAAAATGAAGTTTATTTTTTTAAAGATTGAATAAAAAATTATTTTCCATAAGATGGCTGAAAAATATCAATTGTCAATAATAAACTATTATTCAGAGATCTTCCGAGCAACGCCGGGAATCTCCGCTAGTCTGTCTGTGTGTGTGTGTATATATATATATATATATATATGCACACACACAGGGAAGGGGGCGATGAATAAATTGTCGTCTAAATTACGCAAAAATGAAAATAACACTAACATCTCATTTTAACATGTATATTTACCAAAATTACACAAAAATATCTTCAAATCCTAAAGATAAATTTATTCAAGAAAATAGCAATTGACTTCAACCACAGCCTCGGGATGACTTCGGAATCTCCCGCAACTCTTCTGGACGCTCTTCTTAAGTTGGTGAATGCTGCCATAATCCTTGCCATCAGTATATCTTTGGTATTACAAGGAGTTGTGTTGGTCTCTCGCTCAACTGCGCCTCACACGTAATAGTCAAGGAGGTTGAAGTCTAGAGATTTACGGGTGATGTGATCGCAGAAATTGTCTGACAGCTATAACTGGGTTCTCCTGCTTGTGTGGAATGGTTCAGAGTCCTGTTGCCAGACATAGGTTCTTTCAGAAAACACTTTCTTGACCCAGGGCAGCACTGTCTCCTCAAGGCACTTGATGCAGGTTTCCGTGTTGAGTCTGAGATGAATGGAAGCACAACGTCGCCATCACTAGTGATCACTCCAAACATCTTCGTAATTACCATTAGACTCATCTAACTCTTTCCAAATCCTCTGCACTGTCCTCTGAAATGTTTGTATTGGAGCTTTTGCAATGAATGTTATGCAGTACGGTATTCTGTTTCCAAATTTATCGCGGGGTGAAGTGCACAGACAGTGCCCAACTGACCCTACTGTACTGTGCAGTCGACAAAATAATAAGAAAAAAAGCAAAAAAAAAAGTTTATGCGCGAAATTAAAAAGATAAAAACAATGCAAAATGTCCATTAAACGTATGAACAAAAGGCCATCGTTTACCTCAACACAGCAACTCATAACAAATGTTCCAAATATCCCCCGCTTGATTCTACACACTCATAAACCCATCGGGTAATTGACTGGAGGATTCTTTCAAATATACCCACACTACGTTAAATGTTTTCGCAGGCTTCCATGACACATTGATGAAGCGACTCTGCATTATTAATGTCTGCTACATAAACCAATTGTTTTAGGTGCAGCCCCAGAGATAAACGTCCAAAGGATTGAGGTAGACGAGAACATGTAGGCCATAGAGATGTTGATATGCCGCTAAACAAGATCAACCAAAAACATGAAAAGAAATGGTTTTAAGAATATCAGTAAAGGATATTTGAGAAAATTTAAAATAACAATAAGCAAGAAAAGTGGATTGACCAGCAAGAAAGTATATGAAGCTCGTGTTGCAAATTTAAACCGAGAGAAAACATTGCTTTCTTCAAGACGTTGGCGATTATGGCTCTCCACAATTTCATGTCCCTTGTAGCTCTTAATAAATTTTGTCTTTGCTATTTCTCCGCAACCCTATTCTGCTATCCATTTACTCAAGCTTGCCAGGTAGGTTGTGTGTTGCTTTACTCTGTCCTTCTTGCATTCAATCTGTCCTGTGAGTATCAGATTTTCCAAGCTTTCTTTCCTCATTATGCACCCTAGAAATTTCGTCATGGGAAGTATAAGTGTCCTTTTTACTTCATTACTTTAAACCTTCGTCGTTATTCAAACTTTCGGTCCATCATATTTGTAGTATTCTTCTATAGAATATATTTCTGTTACTTCAAGTCTCTTCTAATGCTACATACCAAATTACCACCTTTAAATAAACATTAAAAAAAGAGAAGCCTGTACATTGTACGAAGAATTATATGGAAACTTATATGTTTAACCTTCGTGGACACACAAAAAACAACAACAACAAAAAAAAAACGCTTATATCTTTGACACCGCTATTACTGTATACACTTTTGATTCCCTCAGCAATGTTTATTTACAAGATTATAAAAATATGCGAACTAAGTACAATGCAATATTTATTATTTCAATTCTCAAGAATAAAGAAAATGTATAAATCCATTTTCATGTTTGGATTTTATTAAAATTCTCATCATCGCCTTTTAAAACAAACATTGCCAAGGGTCGTCAAAAGTATATACAGTAATAGCGGTGTCAAGGCAATAACTGTCTTTTTGATAAGATTTTTTGCAGTCACAAAGGTTAAACATTTCCCAGTCATTTTAATGATGAATGTAGAGCTACATTGGATGGATTCGATTGCTGGGATAAAGAGTGCGCTATTTAATGAAATAATAAATAAAAAAAAATTAAGGGTGATCAGTTTATTACTTGATAACAATAGAAAACCGATCTCCCTCTTTATGTCCAGTAGAAACTTACATCGATATTTAATCAGTTGGTTAAAACCAATTTTATTTTGAAAACACTGACTTGCGGAATAAAATCTTGACATTGTGTATCAGGCTATAAGATATCGAACGACTGGCTTTGATGGATTAAATAGAATCAGACTAATCTGCTGCGATAGATTAGCAAAATCTTTGAGGCTAGTAACTCGATTCTTTTTTTCTATCTATACAGGCAGAGATTTAAAGATTTTCCTAGTCGGTAAATGTATCAATTCTTTGAGAGAGTATGCAGTGACATAACTCTATAATCTCTAATGATACGGATCGACTCGATTTGAAAAAAAAAAAAAAAAACAGCATTAAAGAAGAATCACTACCATTTCAGCCACCAGGCCGACCAGATTCAATTATCTTTAGACAGAACTGAATAGCTCAGATAAATATTATCCAAATTCCCTGTAGGTTTTATCAGACACCTGCAAAAGAGAGAGAGAGAGAGAGTCTACTACCTAAAATATATGGAGTTCTACTTCTTAAACCTCTTGCGACCTTTCTGTCATATAGATAAAGAGGTTTATCGTCTGAAAAAGATTGTTAATCTAGAGTCGTAGGCTGAACGATAAATCTAGATGTAGTTCTTCATTATCATCATCAGCCATTTTTATAGCCCACTGCAGGACAAAGGCCTTTCACGTATCCTCCCATGCCGACTGTGACTGTGCTGTTCTCCAATATGAAAGATTGGACCGGACCGGACGGAAAAATTGAATCCTCGAGTTAAAACACTATATATCTACATTTACTGCACTGTAAAGTGGCTGAGGGGTGGGGGGTTTCAACATTCTTGGCCTCAATTTATGACAATGCTATCCTTCTTATGCATTCTCATAAATAGTGGCTCCCTGCTCTTATAACAACAACCGCTTTCAGTAACTCTCTACCTTGAGTGATTCTTGGGCTTTATATGAGGTGAACATTAGTATAAAAAAAGAGATTAGTTGTACTATTCCTGTCTATATTTCCGAGATGAGGTATTGTAATTATCTACACTGTTTACATTGTTCGGACTGTTGTCCACATCTTTGTTGGCATATTCACGACGAAATATGTGATACTGAGTGTAATGACAAAAGTACACAGGTGTAGGCTTTAAGAAAGCTTTATTCGCCTGAGAATACAACGTTCGCGTAGAGTGTCCTTTTATAGTCCCAGTAAACAGAAATAGCTCTCTCAAAGAGGAGAGTAACGAAACAAGGGGAGACCACTCTTGATTATTCATAACACGTGGACGAAGTAAAGGATTCGGTTCGAAATTACAATCACCTGAAAAAGGTCGGAGCGTACATCGGTCGAAACGTCGTGAACATGTCAACAAAGATGAAGACAAATGCCGTACCATTTGTTTAAAAATCATTACAGACATTCATTTTCAAAATAAATCATAACGCCTCAGAGTACGGCGTAAATACCTCCCACATAATGTTAAGACATTAGCGAGATGAAGACACCATTACCACTAAATGTCTTACCTTTATGCGGGAGGTATTTCTACAGAACCATGTACAAACGAAAATAAAAACGTATTTAAGAAAATTTAACTAAAAAGAAAAATGCCATGGGACAATCTAAAAAAATATATTCATTTTATAAGAAAATCAATTTTAAAAATATGAAATAAAGAATTCTTTTTAGAAATTGACAATTTGATTTAATTTCTCACCATTTTTTTTATTTTGTGTACGTTGTATTTAATTTAAAGAAATTTATCGAAGATATCGGCAGGGAGGTGATTATTACGTCCGCAATCGGACATGCAATCAAAAATAACAATCTGAACTTGTCATTTTATAGTTTTCATAATTATGTGATTAATATTTTCCCATTGAGTTTCAGTTTCAAATAGACGGCACAGGATGATTATTTCTACGGAAATAAAATAAATAAATAAAAACGACCCGGGTCATCCTTATCCCATCCACCCGATTTTATTAAATGCAAATTACACAGCACTTATTTCGATTAACCGCATTACTTAAAACGATTACTTTGCCACTCCTGTAAATGTAAAAAAACAATCTGAGTAATAATACAAGTGACAGTTGTCTATAAAAAAAAAGGCTCTCTTGATTACTTGCGGCTAATTTGATTAAATAATGAACTGACTATTGTTTGCGTCACGTGGCAATAATTTTAAGTAAAATGATGCACTAAAATAAGTAACCAAGGTCGGTACCTTTTATTAAATATTCAGCAATTTTCTCCTCGCTACTGAATTTAGGCTGAGAGTATCCGAAGACCAAGCGTTTCATTGATGAAAATTATAGAAAGAAAAATTCAGCCACACCTTTTATTCCAATCACCTCATATATGAGAAACTCAAATGCATTGACAAGGAAGGAAATTATGCAGGTACATAAGTAATCAATGAATATTTTATAAAAATTCTTCTTAAATAAAAATTCTGTTTTAAAAAATATAGCGTCATAATTTTCTTTGAAAAAGAAAAAGAGAAAAGAAGAGAAAAGAAAAGAAAAAGAGAAAAGAAAAAAGAGAAAAGAAAAAAGAGAAGAGAAAAGAAAAAAGAGAAGAGAAAAGAAAAAGAGAAAAAAAAGAGAAAAGAAAAAAAAAGAAAAGAAAAAAAAAGAAAAAAAAAAAAGAGAAAAGAAAAGAAAAGAAAAAGAGAAGAGAAAAGAAAAGAAAAAAGAGATGAAAAGAAAAGAAAAAAGAGAAGAAAGAGAAAAGAAAAAAGAGAAAAGTAATAAAAAAGAAAAGTAAAAATAGAAGAGGTAAGACAAAAAGAGAAGATAAAAGAGAAAAGAGAAAAGAAAAATGAAAAATGAAAAGGAAAAAATGAAAATAGAAAAAAATGAAAATAGAAAAAAAAAGAAAAAAGAAAAAAGAAAAAGAAAAGAAAAATGGTTACGTAATCTTTTTTTTTTCAACAATACAAGTTAACACACAATTTTTCCAACATTACAAAGCTTGATTTCTTTTTCTGTGAAATTTTAAAATAAAAACTCATTTTGTAAATAAATTTACAATTTTCAGCGTTCCTGTAATCTTTCATAATGATGATTAACGTTTCAATCAAAATTCATAAACGATCGACTTTGTTTTCCACAAAGAAAAACATAAAAATGAAATTTATTAGACACGTGCCGTTTAAGACGTGTTGCATTCTCACTATATAATTTCAACCTGAGCAAAGCAGTAAAAGCACCAAAACAAAGGGTAACAAAGTGTGAAAGAATAAGAAAAAAAAAGAAAAAACATTTTATAAGGAACGAGAACAATAAAAGAAGAGTAATCAAGAAGACAGTAGATAACGATTGACAATGCATTAAAATTTTTGAAGATCAAAGCTGGCCGGAAAGCATGGAGGTGGAAGAGAGTTCCACAAGCGAGAAGTGCGAGAGAAGAAACTGTTGGTATAGAAGTTACAGTTATCTCGAGCCAATTCAACTGTAAATTGATGAGATCTTGCTGTCAATCTAGTACTGCGCTTATATTCATAAAGTCTTGATACTATAGAGAAATGTTCAGAACAATTATCATGAAAGTGTTGATAGAAAAGCTATAGGAAAACTATATTACGGCAGTGAGAAAGTGACTATATATATATATATATATATATATATATATATATATATATATATTATATATATATATATATATATATATATATATATATATATATATATATATATATATATATACTAGCAGCGTTGCCCGTGCTTGATTCAAAAAAATACGACTAATACAGCAATCGCTATCACTTGACTTAAAATATTTTTGCCCTTCCTTGCCTTTAGAGGAGTGCCCTTTGCCGTGCTGATATTGTTACATTCCTTACTTCTTGCCTATCTCACACTGCCAAGCTTTTCTAAGCTCTATAGTAAATATTAAATCTGTTACGAAGAAAGAACTAAACAAAATAAACACAATACGATCAGCTTTAAAAAACCGGAAAAACATTTTTAAGGGTTGACCGATTGTCCATTTGCACTCTGTTTGGAGGGGGGGGGACTCAGAGTTGAAACTTCACATGATGACTCCCAATGGCCTCTGCATAAATCCGCTCGGTTTTCGCTAAAAACCAGCATGCGGTTCAAACGCAATCTGGGCGTATCGGTTTTGGGGTTTTATCGATTTTCCGTGCTGTTTAGGGGTCCATGGTCATGAAACTTCTGGACAACACTTCTAATGGTAGACTCTAAGAGGGTGTCAAATTTGGTTGAAATGCGATCATTCCTTCTGTAAGCAGAATTTTTTCGATTATCGATTTTTTCGGAACCTGATTCCGAACTCAAAAATCGGGCTCCGTCATGTCCTTACGACAGCCATTTGCAAACTTGTGTTGAAAAAACCGCATCGAAATCGGATGAGAAATGCGGCCTGGGCGAGGTAACAACGCCCACGACAGACAACATATAGATATAGATAGATATATATATATATATATATATATATATATATATATATATATATATATATATATATATATATATATTTAGTTAGTTAATTTATGAAAACTAGGTAATCCGTATGGGTAAACCCAAGGAGGATAAAATCGAGAGAGCTCCATGTAAATCCAGAGTAAATAATTTAAATAAAAACAGACCACCTTAAGGTTCCATGTAATAAATTATTTCACCACAGCCCTTTTAAAGGACTGCGGATCATCAGACTTTACTTCCAAAGGTTGAAACAAAAAATGAAAAGAAATTTACACATTTTTGACAAGCCGTATTAAGCATATTTAAATTAACAAAGTGAGGGGGGAGAGAGAAGACATGAGTGAGTTAGATGTAATTTAATATTTCTATTCTTTCATACTTAAAATTACTTGAAGACGTCCAGACATTGACACATTTAAACGGTTAACTTAACAGAAGTTATATATTGATATCGAAGGGGTAGCGGAGAAAAAACACATAAAAAGAAAAATCTTTTATATAAATCTTTTGTCTTTTTTTCATCTCTTCCAAACACTGCTCTGGAATCCATTCACTGAAGCTCGCCAGGTTAGATTTGGCGTTGCTTTCATCTGGATTTTCTTACATTCAATTTGTCCTGTGAGTATAACATTTTCCAAATTTGCGCCCCAGAAATTTCAACTTTCACTTTCTGATGTTAAGTATAAGTTTCCTTTTTGTTTCCATTTTCTCTAGAACTTCGTCTTTGCTCACATGTTCGGTCGATGGTATTCTCAGCATCCTTCTGTAGAATTACGTTTCTGTTGCTTCAAGTCTCTTCTTTATCTGTGAGGAGATTGTCCGGCATTCACTGCCAATATAGGAGGACTCATACTACATATGAGTTCCGTACTCTATGTTCTAACAATATTTTTCTGTTTCTTAGTATTTTGCTTAGATTTTGGAAGGCATCTTTCGTTATCTCAATACACTTTGGCGATCATGGCTCTCTCTATTTTCTGCCCTTCATGGCACTCTGTAAATTTTTCTTTTTTCGTTATCTCACCTAAACCCTGTTCCACCATTGTTTCAATTCTCGTCTTCATCTGTGAGGTGACTGTCTAGCAATCACTGCCATAGAGGACGACTGATATTACGTAACAGTTCCGTACTCTTTTCTATGTTTCTAACGATATTTTTCGGTTTTTTAATACTATGCTCAGCTTTTGGAAGGCATCTTTCGCTATCCCAATGCGCCTTCGGATTTCCAAAGAAGGAAAAGAATTATTTTAGAGATCGATTTCTTTCATTGGTCATCAGCTGAATAAAGTAAAGATCAGATGTGACAGCGAAGATTAAACGCTGCGGATTACTGCGAAAGATTAGCAAAAGTAATGTGTCGTCTGTGTGAATGAGGCCATGTTGGAGCGATTGTACTCGAGGTTCCTTTTTTGCTTAAGGAGGTGAACCTGCTAAGCTAGAAACTTTACAAGAGATCTTAGGGGAATAAGCTGACATTAAAGTGGATTTTTATAAAACACATACGAAGGCTTTCTCCGTTTTTTTTTTTTTTTTTTTTTTTTTATCTCTCCAGAAACTGGTATACTTGTTTATGACAAGAAAGAGCAGAGAAAGAAAAAAATGTGCAGGAGGCGGGGGTGGGGGGAATTCTAAGGAAAACAAATGCTGGAGTAGACAACCCCTAAATTAAAATCTCAGCCAGTTATGTGCCATGTGTGATACACGCTTAGGCGATCATGTATCTTTCGATACATGACTGACGATGCAGATTTTTTCCCCCGCAGTATGTTGCTATTTCTTTCTGTGATAGACCAGTTGCCATCCAAGGCTATAGAACCCAGTCTGTCCTGCTATTTACCCATAGCTGAAGGGAGAAGAGGATTCATACCTTTCCCAAGGGTAATAGCATGTAAGTGAATGTAATGGATTCGCCTGGAATTTGAACTCGGCTCTCCGATTCCTCAAACCGAGCCGCTATTCATTACTCCACCGTAAGCCGTTAAAATTCATTAATGAATGCTAGTTAAATAATTAACTGTCCCTACCTGAATGCAGGTATTTGAGTTTTAATTTAACTATGCTTCTAACGTCTCGACCTAAACTCCGAAATTTTATTTATTAATTCTCTTTTTAAAATTTAATCTTATCTTTTTCAATAAAAGTAGGTAGGTTCGCCTATCGCCCGGTTCACACCTCGTCTTTTGAACAGGGGTAGAGGTTTATTCCTGATTTCCAGTTTAGGTCTACCGCCATATCACGTTGAAGCACCGGTTCACGTATGATTACTGAAGTTAAGCAACGTCGAGCCTGGTCATCAGTGCCTTGATGGGTGACCGTTTAGGAATAGCAGGTAAGCTTGGATGTGCGGGTGGTGTAATGGATAACGGCTGGGAATTGTAAATCGGAGAGCAGAGTTCTAATTCTAGTCGGGTTTGTTATATTTACTGACGTGCAAATTGGGAAAGGTATGAATCCACCTCTTCTCCCTCCAACTATGGGTTAATTAGTAAGACTTATATCAGTAAATCATTATTACCTCCAAAATATTCTTACAATCTAAAAATATTTTCTAGCTTTAAATAACCTGTAATGGGTTGATAAACCGTAAGAATAGCAAATCAACCAATTGTTCTTTGTTTAGCATTGGATTTTCCTAAGTATTCTCATGAATGAAAATTAATCAAAAGGATAATTATACCAAATTATAATTATTCAAAATACCTATGTTTGAAATACGTATGTGGTCTTGCTTTGAGAGAGTCAATGCTGATTTACCTAGAAATTAACACCCTTAAAGGATGGCATAGGGTTTTTTTTTTTGTCGCAGTGTTATCCCATAATATGGAAATTTTTAGACGCTCTTAAAAGAGAACAGAACTTGCATGATATTCATATTACGAAAGTAATAGCAGATTGCCAAATGAGCGACGTAAATGAAAAACTTAAAAATTTAGTGGCATCCTTTAACGAGTACTCTTCAGTAGTTGACTATTTGCGTGCAGTATCATATAACTTAAGGTTATAAGGATTTTTTTACTAAATTGTTTTTTATTATAATTTTTATAATAAAAATATATATATATATATATATATATATATATATATATATATATATATATATATATATATATATATATATACACACACAGGTAAAAAATCCGTGGGTAAGTAATCCAAGTAGATCTTATCAATATAAAATATTAAAAACTGATCCACAAAAGAGAGGTCAATATATTTATTATAGCGCATGTAAGTGAATTACAAAAAATGAAACCCAAATTACCCCATTCAGATGACCATTTCGTACCCCCACCCCGCCTGGAGATATTCAATGCAAACACATTTGTTAAAGAAATTATTTAACAAATGTGTTTGCATTGACAAGTCTCAGGGAATATCTCCCAGGGGGACGAAATGGCCATCTGGATGGGGTAATTTGGGTTTCATTTTTTTGTAATTCACACACACACGCATATATATTATTTATTTAAAAATTATAACATAAATATGTTATAAAATCACCACAAAAATAGCCATTTTGTTTCAACACCTCCGGTGTCTTATCAAGTGATGATGTTGAATGTTTTTTTTTTTAGATTCAACACCATCACTTGATAAGACACCAGAAGTGTTGAAAAAAAATGGCTATTTTTGTAGTGATTTTATAACATATTTATGTTATAATTTTTAAATAAATAATTATATCTGCTCTACTCTGTATTGAGCACTCTTTTAAGGATAGTAATTGTTGGTTATTGAATTTATTCCGTATACACCAATCATATATATTATTATATATATATATATTATATATATATATATATATATATATATATATATATATGGGAAGAATTTGCTCGTTATATATAGCTTTACGTAAAACCTTCAAATTTGATAAGCATACTTATTTGAACCAGGAGTAGATTTTAACAGCGAAGTATTTTTTCCTGATAGGGAAACCTACCTCAGTTCTCATTTTTATTATAAGGAAATAGATTTCTTGAAAACATATTCTGTTTTGCAACCATTTGGTGTAAGACTGTAATTCTATTATTATTATTAATGCCTGGACAATAAGATATTTGTGTGCTTTGGAAAAGCAACAAATTCATAGAACAGGAAGTTATATTGAGTTGTTCGCGAAGTGATACCACATTTTTGAAACCCAAATAAAAACCCCTTAAAAGACAATATATTTTAAATTTATCTTTTCTTAATCATTTCATTCCCAAGCAGAGGCAATAAAGCCACTAAGTTACAAAGGGCTACTGAGTGTTGGAGAATATGAGGAAAAACACTATGAAGGAAAGTGAAAAATAAAAGAACAGTAATTAAAAGGACACGATAACGATTATCTGTCAAGGAAATGTTTACTCTTCTTGTCCTATTTCAACGAATCTACGATTTCGGGTGAAAACATTGGAAACTTATCAAGTGCAAATGATTTGTTTTTTTTCAGTTACTAACTGCTTTTACGCAATTACAGTACAAGACCGCGTGACGCTAAAATGAACCTTGAAACTGATAAAAGAAAAAAAATCGCAAAATAGACATTTCTTAATTATAAATTCCATGCCTTTGACCTCAACGGAACAAATTATGAGGAGTCGATCTAATTAAGCTTTCGGCAGCTGACTCTATCGATACAAAGGAACACGTATTATTGTCGTAGACTCGAACAATTGGCCGGTCTAGACAAATATTTAATTTAGTAAAATCAATCTTACTAAACGCTTAACCATTTCAACACGGGACTGCAGAGATCACAGTAATCAATATACTGACTCCAATATATTCACAGCCTCTTCAACGGATGATTCCTCAAGTTAATCCAATACCTGATCAGCATTTATTCATTGCTCTTTTGATTTGATCATTCCATGGCTGCTAATTCACTCGTATTGTGACCGTAATTTCATATAAACGGACGTTTGAAAATAAAAACTGGGAGCTTCTATTTCATTTACCACGGGTTAGAGTCATCCATACCGGTCTACCGGTGAATAAGGCTACAGATGTCGGAGTGCGTTACTGGTCAAGAGGATTCGTAAGATTAATATTAAATATACACTATGCAAGTCTTATTCAATTACTTACGACTAAGACATTTGATTATGAGTGTCATGACCAACTATTATGGATATATTGCTGAATAAAGACTATTCTCTTCCGGGAATCTGCTATTGCCTGTCATGTCTTACTAGCAAACGGATCTATCTTATCTATTTTTTATTTTTTTCCCCTACCCTGACTTATCAATTGGACAATTCAAGAAACTGTTATTCTTCTGGCTTTATTGTGCCGTTTAAACTATTTTATGCCATCTTTTATCTTTGTCCCCTTATCCATGTTGACCTCTTTCTATCCCAGAGTTATCATTAATATTGTTATTTCCATTGATCTTTGTGCATTCTTGAATTTGTTCTCAAGTGATTCAGTTTTTCGAACCGGTAGATCACGGTTGATATTATTTTACACTTCACGTTTTAAGCACATTGACTTATCAAGAAAAAGTCGTGTAGTGAAAAACGCCTTACCAATTAATTAAGCAATACAAATACTGGTCAACATCCTAAATTAATGTATTTTTATTAAATGCGTTCCAATCAAATGTTATAAATATCTTTATTTCATTGTCATGTCCTTTCATTATCACCTGCACTATGATTTATTCCTGCACTAAAATTCTTCTTCCTCGGCCTCATCGTTACATTAACTTAAGCCCAAATACCTTTAGGAAATGTACGAATCCATATCGTCTCCTAAGCTATTAGCTAAATAGTAGTTGTAACTGGAAAAATCATTGTTATATTGATCCCAAAAATTGTTAATGAAATAGTCACTAAAACAAAAACAAAAAAAAGAAAAGAAAGAAAAAGCATTCTTGCAACTTAAAATATTTGTTGACTTTAAATAGGCCACTAAAGGATTGATAAGCAATAAAAAACATACGACCCCTCGGCTTCAATTCTTACATTTTTGTAGTGTTACAATTGAACGTTACTACTTCCACAAATGCAAAATGAAGCGACAATGCTTACAGTTTTGAGAGCTCAAATCTATCTGAAAAACTACAAGTGGCGTGCTGAACATGTCTCACATGCGTTCTGGAGGCGAAGACTCAAAGTATTCATGCGTTTTCCTTTTAAACCTTAAGGAAACATCAGTTTTTAACGTATATACTCAATGTGTGTGCTTGAAGAGGAACTAATATCAATCGTACACTTCCAAATCGATTCTAATAATTTTAAAGATCTGAAGAACTGTTTGGAGATGCTCTTATTCAGCGAGTTCGTGAATTTTACCATATTTGTTGATGAGCATTTAGTGCTACCTATCGTCTTGGACAGAGAATCGACTGGTTCCGTGTGTGGGGGGGTTCCACCTAAAGAATGTTCACCAAAAAAGCCCGGACAAGAATTTCAATTCTCTGGCGCAGACTTAGCAAAATTCACACAAAATCTGATGTAGACATTTTGCTCTGACTTATCTGTCAGTCACTGTAAAGATTACAGAGCCCTTTCAATAACGTTATACAATCTTGCGTAATAATTGAACGCCAGCAGATACCACGAATCCTGTCAACAAATTGTTGGTTGGTTGTTTTTGTTTAGCGGCATATCAACCTCTATAGATTATTTATTGTCGAAATCTAAACCTACACAGTTTTATTTCATATTTTTTGGAGAAGATAATGGTTTTAGTGATAAAAAAACTTCCTATTTAACTTATAGCTGGGATGAGAAGAAGTGAATTCATGTCTTTCCCAATGGTATTTACGCGTAAGTGAATATAACAAACCCAACTGGAATTGGAACTCGGCTCTCCGATTTCCAATTCCGAGCCGTTATCCATTACACCACCCGCATATCCAAGATAAACAATACCTGGTATTCCCACTGAACAATAGGTAGAATTCAGGGAATTTCTGATTCCATTTCGTTTGCGTTTTTGCGTCTAAACTAATCGATCCCATAAGTTAACATTTTATTTTCTTGTTCAGAAGCTATATTTTCTGTATCTTTGACCAGAATACATCACAACCATCACAACTACCACGACCAAGAAGAGAGTATTGAATATAAGGATTCTTTAAAATCTGGAAGATGGAACAGTGAATGGTTAAGTTGAGAGTCACATCTAGATACTTGATGAAATTCTCAGTCGGAAACAGACTAAGCTGACTTGCGTTTCTCGGCTTGAAGATATTTCTCACTGGGACCCACCAGCAAGATTTTGTTGAATCTATTCGACCCAAGCAAGGCGATAATGCCACTAATACTCAAAGGGTTATTGAGAGTGAAAGAGAATGAATCCATGGATTGGAGAGGTTGGTGTGAGATTTATGTTAGGAAACATTTTTTTTTTATTTAACTTTAAGCAAGATGTAAAGGATCATTGGCGATGAAAGAAAATAAGACTTTAGGAGAGGAAATCAGAAAACCAAGCCTAAACAGGAAACAAGAGATAAACCTCTCCTCCTGTTCAAAAGATCGCGGAGACGTTGCTTCTCAAAACCTGTCCTCACATGGCACATATTTGGCCGTGGTGCATGTGCTTGTTATTCATTTATCAAACTCGGTGTCATGTTGGGTATGTTGAGCTTCGTATATATGTACCCTTGGGTCATTTTGTTGGCGTGTTGCTCTTTCACTTGATAATAATACCAGGTTGGAACAAAATAACCAATCTGAACCGTAAACTTTAAACTCGGCTTAAAGAAAACTTGATTCGATAAAGTAGGCACCATTAGAATCGACACACTTGGTACGGCGTATATCCGTCTAAGGCTTGGAAAATGCGGTAATCGATGGGAGACATGTCCAGTGAATTGGGAGGGTGGATAGAAGCCTCGGTGCCTAATTGAGTAAGGCTTTTCTTGGTAGGTTTTGAAGAATGTGGTCTTACGTTAACCTGTAACAAGATAAGCTTCTTTTTGTTAATCTCTGCTGAATAAAATGTTCGCCACTTATTAAGCATCAATTCCAAACCATTACAATAGAATTCAACAGTCGAAACAACTTGCAAGAGGTTTTAATGGATGAGAGAGGAGGGTCTTTTGAGGTGAAAATTTGGTGCAGGAAAATTAATCGGCTCAAATAATTCCACTTCACAATTCTTTCTTCCTGCCGAATCGGTGCTTCAATACCAGATCCAAAAGAAAGGAACTTTTTTATATATATATATTTTTTTTGCAAACAAGGAGGCGGCTTATACTTCATATACATCAGGAAGAGGCAGCTGAAGTTCTTGGGACACATAACGAGGAAAGAGGGACTGGAGAATCTGATACTCACGGGTCGAATAGAGGGAAAGAGAGACAAGGGAAAACAACACATAACATACCTAGCAAGTGGATGACAGAACGTGGTCTGGGGTAGGTGGCAGAGGGAAGGAACTTGTTGAGAGCTGCAAGGGATAGAGGGAGGATAGAGGGAGAGCCATGATCACCTACGTCCTGAAAGGACACGGCACATTTGATTATGATGGCGGATTTGCAACGCTTTTCGTAATTATGAAAAGCAGTACAAACCTGCCATTATAACCAAATGTTGAAAACCATCTGACATTGAATTAACAAAAGGCTCTCAAAACACTCTAATAATGTCCTGTGGGATGGTAGCGTAGCAAATTGTTATATATATATATATATAGCCTTAAACAAAATGGATGTCATACCTAAGGTACCTTTCGGCCAACACGTTTTCAAAAGTATTCGTTGGCAATATAAATGAATATAAAGACACACTTAATAAAATATATGAGGAGGGAAAGGTGGAACGCGACTAAAAGGCAAATTTTAATTACACAAAATTAAAATTGAACAAGGTGGGATGAAAATAAATACTTCCACAAGAGTATAAAATAGAAAAAGGGGGAACTCACAAACCCTCCAAATGACCCAAGGAACGTAAAAAATGTTCCTTTTGTCTACACAGGCTAGGCTTTCCTTCCTCATTTACTTTATTAAGTGTGTCTTTATATTCATTTAATATTGTCAACGAATACCTTTGAAAATGTATTGGCCAAAAGGTACCTAAGGTATGACGTCTATTTTGTTTAAGGCTATATATCGGTTCTCTGGGTACAAATCTCTGTTTGTGTATATAAAATTGTTGATACATGCGTTACTGTCATCTAGTTGTACTGAGTTCAATCCCTAGATCAGATAGTAAATCACTGGTTCAGGAGGAACTAACCAAACAAAAAAAAAAAAAAAAAAAAAAAAATAAAATAAAAAAATAACCGACATCACAGGAACAAAATAACACTTTAATCTACAGATATCCTATACCAGCCAAACAATGCAAACCTGATGATGACCAGAATGTACTTGGTCGAAACGTTGTGTGCATCATAACATCCCACTCAAGCAAGATGAGAACAATACTTCAAAATGATACAAGTATAATAACAATTACTCATTTCAGAAAATAAATATTAGTTGTGAATTTCTGTTGTATTAACCAAAGAATTTGAAGTAAAGACAATACTGGATCAGATCTGTGTAACTCAAAGTATAATACGCAGATCGATACGTGAATCATAGACTGCCGGGAGACGGCTACCAATGAAAGATTAAAAAAAAAGTGATTTAGCATATTTAGTTAATTTTTGGAGAAAAGTGAACCCCCCCCCCCAAAAAAAAAACCCAGAATATCCTGAGGTCATTTCTGCGAAAGATTTTATGTTATTCCTTTCAGCAAATTTCTGCGAGAATCGTTTTTCGATTAAGAGAGTCATTTAGAAAAGAAGTACAGAAATACAGCGGATATCCTTTCCCAATTGAGAGTGGCATTGTCTTTAATTGAACCAAGATTGTATGGAAAAGAAGATGTACACTAGTCTTTCATATCAGATTCATACCTATACTAGTTTAAAAGCCGACCTATCGGGCGGCATTTAAGCTAGCTCCTGCGGAGGGATCTTGATTTGGCCTTCATCATAATAGGTAGTAAAGAGTAGATGCAATAGGCATCAATTAACTACAGAAGAAGTTAAAATTGATTGCTGCATTTAAGTATTGCATTAATATTTAAGTTTATCTTGTAAAAGGTCAACGATAATTCTTCTGTCGCCACTTAATTCAAAGACAATTTCATGTACGTAGGTCCTTATTTTCCGTACAAACAATTATTTTTATTTCATATGGTGACTTTAGCAATTAATTTCGAATATTACCAAATTTATTTTCAAGTTATAAAAATTGTTATTGTACAAAAGAAATTCGTCGCAAAAAAAATCAAGTAAAATAAATAAATCACCGAAAAGAATCGCAATAATAAAAATTTGGGAATCCCAAAATTTCAGGATTGCGGATCCGGTCCGAAATGGTTTTAATTTGCTCACGGAGTCGGCCTGATTCCAAAATGGTATGTTGGGCTACGACCTCCAGGAGTAAAGCTGAAAAATGTAACACACTGACATTCGCATTTATTATATACATTATATAGATTGTATGTTGTTATTATTTTTAATTTAATTAACTCGTTATAATTTGTCGTTTTATTATTAAACATATCTTTTTTTTTTTTTTTAGAAGATTTTCTTATATTTCTGTTATTTCTATTTATTTTGCAATGTTGGCTTACAAAATAAAATATAAATTTCTAGAAAAGTTAACTTTTGAAGGTAAGAGAGAGACAGGGAAAAGCAACGCATAACTTTTATTTGGCGAGGCTTGAGTGAAATAATGGCGGAGCAGGATTAGGGAGAGACAAAGACAAAGTTATTTTTAGCCGCAATTGAAAGTAAATAGTGGGGAGCCATGATCGCCAACACTCCTAAGGACACGACACATAGAAGATTTGATAAGAATTAACAATTAAATATTAAGTACCTCCATTAATTTACCAAAAGAAAAAAAAAAAAAAAATTTATGTTATTATTAAGAGAAAAAATAAAAAAACAAAGTATTTTTGATTATTGTATTTTTAATCCTTTTTACAACGGCGCTGAAATAATTTTTTTACCAAAAAAACTCCTTCCAGTCAATTTAAATTAGTTTTGAAAGAGCAAAGTATTTTGCATATTGGAAGTATTAAATTTAATTTATTGGCTTGAAATTAAATCTAAAATAAAAGCGTCAAGAAAGATTTTTTAATCTTTAAAAATTCATTTTAAACCATAGCTATCTGTGGAGGTACCTAATTAATATTTAACGGTTGTGTACGAATTGAATTTTGGTATAGACAACCAACCGCTTCCTGGAACATTAAATCACTATGGAAGACTAGTTTGAAGAACCCATAAACTTGGCCATGCATGAAGAGAAACAAGAACTTATTATTAACAACACCGGCGATGATGATGATGATGATGATGATGATAATAATAATGGTTGACAATGCTTTACCTAAACATAAAATAAAAAGTGTGTATATGTTGGTGAGGCATTATGCTGAGTGTAGGGATTAACAGTAAGGCTTGTTTATTTCCTTCAGGGAAGTAAAGGGTATTAGCTTCCGTACAGACGAATCGTACATCATTCCAGAAAGCAATAAACAAATCGTTTCTCTAGGTCTACTTTGTCATGCGCAGGTTTACGCTGCTAGAGCGCGTACACTTTGGTCGACCGCATACTATAATCACCGCTAAGAAAGTTTTTGAGAACCTTTAGGTGTAGAAGCAGGAAGCGGTTGTTAAACAAAATGGCAGCTTTAATGTCTGCACGAAAATGAAGATTCTGATTTAAAACCCCGCTTTTTTTTTAAGGACACGCCACACACAAAGGAATGACTCAATAACTAAAATATTTCGTCTCGCTGTAAAGTAATGCTTAGTTATGTATCATGACTTTCATGTAGTGAGTTCTACTCTTACTATTTGTCACACATGTGTGACCTTAAGTAAGACGAAACTTACCAATATTAAGATGCCGCCTTATATAAGGTCATTACAATTCGGGCGCCACAAAATAAACAAAGGTGAGGTCTAAATAAGATTAAATTTTAATTCTCTTAAAAAATGTATGTTTTTGGGACTACAATACTATTCTAAGATAGTTTGAATTTTTTTTTTCGCATGTACTTATTTTCTAAAATCCGACATATAGACTTGTTCCGCATAAGAATTATATAGACGTTCAAAAAACAACGAAAATTAAGTTTTCTGCTTTATTCTGAAAATTATTAAAAATGCCTTTGAGCGAATTAATCCTGTTTGTCTTAATGAGGACCATCTTTCTTCAAGCCTCATAGACTAGTACTATAGATTCACAAACAAATGACTGTACCAAACAGCGGAAAACACATCACTTGAGAACTTTCAACATTGTGTGTAACTAAGATGATGAAGATGTTGAAATTCCACACTACTCCGTACAAAAGATTAGGAAGGAAACCCCCATTAATACTGGAAAGAGTAATAACAGTTACTGAACTTGAGAAACTTTTTTCCTGAAAAAAATATTTTAAGAGAAAGATTTTATAAATTTTACCCGAAAGCTGTTGGGTCAATGAATGCCAAATGTTTCCTTACAAGAAAATGGCTAATATTACCGTTACCAATAGCCGTAACGTTTTTAAACAAATGATACACGTCAGCTCAAGAGTATTGTCAGAGTTTGAAGCCGAAACGAATTTAGTCGTCTTTTTAGTTCTCAATTCCAGCAAAAAGTGAAGGAGCCGATGACCCTAGTCACCCACCCCCTCTCGATAGCGCGCGCCGTGGTTACATTTACTACTTTAAAAGAAGTTCAACCCATACCAGGTGTAGTCACTGCTGTTACTTTGTGACCAAGCCAAGTCAAGCAGAGTAAATAACACATTTACTGTGACATGATGGCTAGCAAGCTCATATCACAGACCAACACATAAATGAGTTATATCCGTACTTGGTGCCAGTCTAAGCAAAGTTTTTGTCCACCGTGGTTAGAAAGCTTGTCCCGCAAACCAATTAGCTATTCTTGTTAGTTCGATCCTCACTGAGTGCCCGATTGTTGTGGTCTTCTGCTAGATTTAGCCTTTCTATACAAGTACTGTATATGTTCGAGTGTAGTGCAAGTTGTTACAATTACCTTATTTGACGGTGTATAAGACGCACCCCAATTTCAGCAGGGCAGAAGAAATTAGTAATTAGTAAAATTAGTAAACCTACATATGGCATATAAGATGCAGGGGAATTTTAAAAGATATTTTTAGTCAAAAAAAAAAAAAAAAAAAAAAAAAAAAAAGTGCGCCTTATATGGCGTCAACAAAGAAAGTAAAATAAAAGGGAAAGAATGAAAAAAGGAAATAATGAATGAATGAAACAATATTTCAAAAGAGAGAAAGAAAGATTGAAAAATGAAGAAACAAAAAGAAGTTGCTGCCTCTCTTCCTTTCTCGGTGGGCCTGACGTTTTATGTCTCTTATTTCCAAGGACATTCCGAAGGTAACAAAAAAAACAGAGGGTAAGCAATCCCGTAATCTACTTAAAGAGTTTATGTGAATGGACAAAAATGGGTGGTAATGGGTCAAAAAAAGCAACAAAAGCCAGGAAGTTGTGAAGAGTCATAACTACCAAAATTTGGCACATAAAAGAAGAATAGATGAATAAATAGATCTTAATTATCGTATATATTCAAATATAATGTGAGATCTTATGACCATTTTTTACGAAAAAAAAAAAAATAAATAAATAATAGAGGGTCGCATGTTAGACAGATCTTTTTTGATGATGTTAAAAATCAGGCATGAGCGCAAACAAAAGTACATTATCTAATTTTTCGTATCAGATATTTTACGGTAAGTGGGTTTTCTGACCATTTTGGGGTAGTTTTGTACAAAAAAAAAAAAATAAATAAATAAAGAAAAAATAAAGAAAAGAAAAAACGAAGAGCATTTATTTGCTATAAAATATGTCCAGGATGATGTCCAGTACTGCAATGGTACCAGGATTTCTCAGAAGCTGAGGTCGCATTATATCCGAGTTATATGAAAATACCTGTGTAAATCTAGTATAAATATAATTTTATAACTGATCATTAAATTTTAGTCTCTCTTTGAAATCGGTTCCAGTACGATCACTGAAGATAAGCAACATCGAATCTGGCAAGTGCCTAGATGGGTGACCACTTGGGAATACCGGGTGCTGTAAGCTCAGATTTGTGGGTACTGTAATGTAGAATGGCTCGGAATTGTTAATTGGAGAGCTGACTTCCAATTCCAGATGGCTTCGTTATATTCACTTACACAGAAAAAAAAACCCCTGGGGAGAGGTATGAACCTACCCTCTACAGCTACGGGT
This sequence comes from Acanthosepion pharaonis, assembly GCA_903632075.3. Classification (NCBI taxonomy): domain Eukaryota; kingdom Metazoa; phylum Mollusca; class Cephalopoda; order Sepiida; family Sepiidae; genus Acanthosepion; species Acanthosepion pharaonis. The sequence goes on along the minus strand of CAHIKZ030004626.1, from coordinate 4,944,081 downwards.
TAATTAGAAAGACTTTCATCAATAAAATAACTTTGTTTTAATCACCCCCCCCAATCAAGGTGGGAATGCCACTAATGTGCAGGGAGTTACAAGGACTGAACGTGAAAGAGAAGACTGTGAATAGATAGGATTGAGGAGAGGACAAAAGATGAACGGACTTCAAGAAGACAGAAAATGACGATTGATGTTGCATTTAAATTATTGAGGATTGTATTTATCAGGGAAGCGAGAAAAGAGAAGAAAGTTCCACAGGCGAGAAGTACGGGAGAAGAAACTGTTAGAGCAGAAGTAGCGATTGCATTTAGCTACTTCAACAGTAAAAGGGTGGGACCTAGATTCCAACCTAGTAGTACGCTTAAATTCATGTAATCGGGGCAGCTGGGAGAAAAGCTCGTCAGAGCAGTTGCCATGAAAATATTTGTAGAAAAGACAGAGAGGAGCCATGCCACGTCGGTGAGAAAGTGACTGAAGTCGAGATGCCTGGTCAGGGTCGATTATATTACAGATCCTTCTTTGGATTTTGTCAAGAATCTCGAAATGTACAGCAGAAGCACCAGACCAGATATGACAACAGTATTCAATGCACGGACGAATGGTGCTCAAAATGAATAAATAAATAATAAAATAAAAAAAGCCGTTAAACAAAAATAACGAAGCAACCTTAAATTTTAAACAATTTTAAAGTTTTAATTCCACGTTCTTAGGCAACCCCACCTTGAAATGATTTTATTTCAAAGCAAAACATTATTTAATTTTTCTGCCAGTGTATATGCAGTTCAAGGAAAGAAGAATTTCGCTTGTCGAAAGATACCTTAAAATACATTTTAAATTGTGAATTTTGACAAACATGTCTCCTCTAAAATAATCTATGATTTTCTTTGTTGAAGCGAGCTACGAAAATAGTTAAAATCTTTACAAAAGAAGTTGTCTTGTGCGCTCAAATTGGCCTATTGCTGTAATCAGAATAATCTTATGGAATTACCTTATGAAAACTTATAAAGTGAAGAGAAAGGGGCGCATATCGTAGAGCTGTTCCAGAGCGCTTCAGACCATGGAGCTTGCCTTAGATGAAGTAATGTCATTAAATTTTAACAAGTTTTGTTTTCAATTGCTTTTCATCGCAACTTCCATATCGCTTTTCTACGACTGTTAAATAAAGAGAAATTCAGACGAAAGATCAAAGCCCAATAATAATGAGAATATTTCATCTAAGAAAATCACAGACTACAAGCGTATAAAATAAAGATGGCGGCGTAGTAGTAATCGGAGAAATAGGGAAATTCCAACTATACGCCTTATTTGAGCGACGTCTGCCCGTAAAGCATTCGTAGCCAGACTGGCAACGGTGCTGTCACGGAAAGACTGGTTCCGAAAGATAAGGAACGAATGGCGAGTCACAGATTAATTATGACGCCATCTTGTTTCAATTAAAAATTTCCTGAAAACAGTTCAGTCATAAATATATTTCAAAGTTCACGTACAAACAAATTTGCTTCTTTATTTGGCATCATGGATATTATTTAGGCTTTTCTTGTACTCAATGTGAATGACTTGAATTTTGTTGCCTGTTCAAGTGCATCATCATCACTAAAAATACTAATACTTATACTACTACTACTAATAATGATAATTATACTACTACTACTAATAATAATAATATACTACTACCACTAATAATAATGATACTACAACTACTACTACTACTAATAATAATTATACTATTACTAATAATAAAACATTCCTACCGCTTTCAGTCTAATTTGTAGTAGTCGTAATAGCAGTGAAGTGAACCACAGCCAAAAGCGTAATTCCAAAAAAAAAATAACTTTTGTCCCTTTTCTCATTCAGTCAATAGTGATCAGCATAGAAGTCGAGAGCAGTGATTCTCAACTGCTGTTCCACGGCACATTAAGTCATTTCTAGTGATCGAAGGCTCAAAATAAAACATTCGACGATAGCCATTTGATACATTTGACATTTTAATCGAAATTTAATATCCCACATTAGCTAAAAAAAGGTTTTATCAGTTTTATTGCAATTTTCTCCTTATTTGTGTGAATTTAGGTTTCTCAACCCTAAATAACATAAAAAAATAAGAATCGAGAAAGACTATGGTCAACTGAAGAAGAAATGAGGGTCTGCTTATTGCACATTTGACCAAACATTGAAGAAATTGGGGGAAAAACACCAGGCAGAGATTTCACGCGAAATAATCTGCACAAATAGATGAATAGAAACTTTGAAATTCATATTTGTGTGTGTATTTTTTTAATTTATGGTTTTTATTTCATAACATTTAAATGTATACCTTTCAAAAGATTTTGCTAAGTGCACCGTTGCTTAAAATAAAGGTTGAGAAACACTGAACGAGAGTATTGATTTAGTTGTTTTTGCTTAGCAGTATATCAACTCCTCTATCGGTTATTTGAAGCCGAAATCTAAATATTTTGTACGCAATTTTATTTATTTTTTTGAGACAATAATGGTTTTAGTGATAAATCTTACTAATTAACCTATAGCTGGGGGATAAGAAGAGGGGTTCATACCTTTCCCAAGGGATATTTGCGCGTAAGTGAATATAAAGAATCCAATTTGAATTGGAACTCGGTTCTCCGGTTAACAATTCTGTGCCATTATGCATTACACCACCTGCACATCCAAGCTTACAGCCCCTCACCTAATATTCTCAATCAAGCTACTGACCAAGTTCGACGTTGTTAAACTGTGGTGATCGTAGAAGAACCGGTGTTTCAACGTGATACGGCCGTAAAGCAGGAATACTGAAAGAACTGAGTGTCACTTGATTCAGATATGAGTGATGAGAAAATAGACTTTAAAAGAAAATTAAAAACATAAGCAAAATAAAATTAAAGCAAAATAAAAATTAAAAACAAATATTTTCATGATAATTCGACGCAATAAAATGCTCGTATGCAACACGAAGAAAACCTTTTGAAACCCTAAAAAAAAAAAAAAAAAAAATATAATAATAATAATAATAATAATAAATAATTATAATAATTTATTATTATTTGAAGATTTTTACTTTAATCGAAAATATTATAATAATAATATTCATCATCTGGAGAATCTGCAACTTCAACAGGAAGAAAAGTGAAAGAAATTCGTATAAACACCACCCAGACCCGGTTACGGAGATAGGACCTGTTACAATTTTATGGGACTACACAATACACACTGACAGAACAATCAAAGCCAGTCGCCCAGACATTGTTATTAAAGACAGCAAACAAAAAAGGTGCCCCCTTGTTGATATGGCAGTCCCTGCAGACTGCAATGTATCTTTGAAGATCTTCAAAAAGCTATCAAAATACAAGAACCTTAAAATCGAAATGTCAAAACGTGGAACATGGGAACATCAACAATTCCTGTTGTAGTTGGAGCCCTAGGATTGGTTGGAAAAGGTTTCCAGTAGACTCATTGAAGGGATTCCTGGAAGCCCATACTTTAAAGAAATACAAAAAATTGTTCTCACGAGTACAGCTCTACACCTTACGAAGGGCTTTATTTAAGTAAAATATGTGTGTGTGTGTGTGTGTGGGGGGTTAATTAGTCAGAGGAAAATGTTATGATGCCATTTCTAAACTTAAGTCTCTGGGCAGGACCCGGAAATTAATATGTACACAAAATCAAAAGAAAATAATAATAATCATAATAATAATCGGATGCTAGACCAGGCATGGTTTCTCATGGCATCTGATCTTAACTGATCGAAGGTGTTCATATGTACATATTTTGTATTGATAGATTAAGATGTGCTATAGTAAATATCCTGTTCCGAACGACAGATCTGCTTGACAGATCTGCCTGACCATAACCAGTTGGGCGTGTTCCCCAAGTGATGACGCACTCTGTTCATAAACAGGAATACCAAGGGGGTCATTATGACTGGGTATTGAAAGAGTTTCATTTTAAGTCTGAAGACTTGCGGAGTCACATCTTGATATTTGGTAAAATCCTCGATTGGAAACCATCTAAGTGGATTGGATTACCTAATTGGGTTCCATTTGCCAAAAATTGTCACTTTACCGCGCGTATTTGGCTGTGGTTCATGTGCCTGGTATACCCTTATCAAACAAGGTGTCATGGAAAGATTATATTTGACTTCGTATGTTTGTTACCCAGTGTCGCTTTCGTAGCGTGCTGTGATCTCACTCGATAATAATGGCTGGCCGCTCGTATCTGAATATGCCTGTCTACTAGGGCGACGAGCCAATCCCAGTTGCAGACGCATGCTCTGGTACATTTGTGTTTGTTCAACACTCAGAGCGCACACGTGGCTTATACTGCAACAATGCTGAGAGGACCTTAGTTACAGTTTCTGGAAGAGAGCGCATTATTTGCCATGATCAAGTGTGAACAATACGCTTAAACCCTCGATCACGATGACTTGAGACTTCTTGCTAGCACAACTATCCCAGATAGTTCCGTCTACCCACTTTCTCCAACAAGGCCTGGGGTAACCCGTGGTATGGTTTTCAGGCACTTTCCAAAAGGTGCCGCATGCAGGGATCGAACACTCTGGACGATATCATCAAGAAATTACATTCCTTTTATTTATTTATTTTGTGTTTTAGTGATTTCTTATGATCCACAAGCGTTTCCCTCCGAGTCCAATCTTCGGTGTGTTGACCAAAAACTGAAAAATAATTTACCATCACGATAAAAATCATCACGGAAAGCTGGCTCTTCAGCTCTGTGTTTTGCCGAAAGTGTGCACCCACCAAATTTGCTTGCTTTTCATTTACTAATCGTGAAAGATAATCAAACCGGCATTTAGAAAATCTAATTTAATTACTAAACAAACCACAACTTATTTTTACTACCCTTGGCGGCACATGCCACGCTATTTATATGCTAATATTGCATGTGGGTAATTGCCCTGCGGTGACCAGCGGTAACGGGTTTGACCAGGGTAATATCATGAATTAGGTTATGACCCCATGTTATTTATAGAATGACATGTGGCAGCAATATAGGTCATATCGTTTGCGCATAAGTGACTGACTTCGCAATGCATTGCAAATTTATGCAAAATAATGATTCTGTCAAATTCCAGTTCAGTAATTTTGTGTTTTACCGTCGGATTTTTTTTTTTTTTTTTGTTTTTAATAGCAAAAATCCCATTTTCCGTTTTCTCCTTGCCACTCTAGAGGTTAAAGACTTAGTAAAAGTCTGTATTATTTTTATTATTATTAGCAATAATAAACAGCAGCATCTGCAGCCTGTAAAAGTTTGTTTAACGGCATATCAACTCCTCATGGGTCATTTAATAACGAAATTTAATTTTCTTGGGAGAATTAGTTATTTAATTTACAAAAATGTATTGCTGGTAATTTTTATTACTATAAAATATATTGCTGGTATTTTTACGATAAAACTGTATTTTCATACTTTCATGGTATTTTGACTCCAGTTTGGGGGTTAACTATTTGCCCATAGCTGGTTTAGGGTGGACCTGGGAACAACAGCAATTAAGAGGTGATTCCATCAAAACCTCGCGATTAGAGGTGGCCTTGCTACCGGATATAGTTTGTCGTCATACTAAGGACGGGTCTCTATAAAAGAAGTCAGCAAAAGGAGATTTGTTTCTTTGCTGTACATTGTATCTAGAGCATATTTTCATGAATTTCAGGTTTTCGCCTAGTATTAAGTGTGTAGGCCAGTGTACTCTTGCAGTGAGAAAGAACAGGTTTATTTTGTCGGTACTAACGAACTTTAACAAAAAATATGATAAATATAAAGCCCCAAGAACGACGAAAATGTGTGAAGAATTGATAAGGGACGCTAAGAGAATCCTCACAGCAAGCAATTTGCACTTAGAAAAAAAAATGTTTATTTTCTTTAATCGTAAAATGTTTCAGAGTTTAAAGTAACATACGGCCATTTAAGTAAACATTAAAAAAATAAAGAACTTTACAATCAGTTCAGTAATTTGCTAATTCGTTAAAACTCGAGTGAATTAACACTTTTTAAAGTTCTAAACAGCAATTTAGAAAAAAAATTAGAAGATATAATAAAGTCATTATTTTATATACAGTCTAACATCTTTTTTACGTCACCGGAAGAGTCTACAACATAGAGATAGATCAATTGTCGATCTCTATATAGTGACAAAGCAGACCTGTATTTTTCTTATGTGCCGAGTTCCTTTGGAACGCAAACGATCATGATTCTCTACAAGAGTCATGGGCAAATTGCAGCCCGCGGGCCACATTCAGACCGATTGTCATTCTGAATGGCACGCCTAATTTCACGAAGGAAACAACGTTATTAAAATGTTCCTTGTTTCCTTTCGTTCCCACTTGTTCACTCACACACTCTCTCATGCATAGCCACATACATAAACAATGATTAAGTACAATGTTTCTTGAATTTTCTAACATTTTGTTGAAGGTAACGTTGTCATCATTTTAAACCATTGGCGATTTTCACTAAGGAAGAGCATCAGTGTAAAAACCTTTTGCTTCAGAAACCGGAAACGTTAATGATAATTATTTTTCTCTAGAGAATAAATATATTTATTTTAAAAATGTTTTCATCGTCAAATGAATAAATTACAAAAAAAAAAAAAGAAAAAAAAAAAATCACACATCAATGTGTGTTAATCACACTGATATCAGTGATAATATTATACGATGACTTTAGTTTTTTAATTATAGAAGGAATCTTTTCTGTAAAGAAAAAAAAAACAATTTTTCTCCATTTCTAAGACAGATGCTTATGCGCGCATGCGCATAAGCATCTTTTGTTTTGAAAATGGCTGCGGTATCTGTAATGAATTTTTTTTTTTTAGTAGCGCGGCCCGCCTTATGATGAACTGTGCCTCATGCGGACCACTGTTCGAAAAATGTTGCCTATGCCTGCTCTACAACTTCCTATCCTTTGAGGCTCTTAGCAATGTTTGTCTTTTTATTATCCTTCCCACTCTCTGTTTTTCCATAAATTTGCACAACTATTTCTCTCAGCACCTTTTGCTTTCAATATGTTCTGTGAGTGTCAAATTCTCCAAGAACTCTTTCCTCATGATGTGTTCCAGAAATTTCAATTCTTTCTCATAGTAATTATAAATGTCGTTTTTGTTTTCATTTTTTTCTTAAACCTTCCGAGTAGGCGAATGTTCCGTCCATCGTATTCCCAGCATTCTTACAGAGCAGCAGAGCAGTTTTTTTTTGTTTCTAACGAAATTTTCCCGTTGCATAATACTTTGTTTAGCTTCTAGAAAGCATCTTTCGCTATTTCAATGGGACTTTCTGTGCCACATCTTCCATCGTCAGTTATACTTGATTGATTTTGATGTCTCCAATTCATAGCCCGCTTCGTGGGCTGTCCTTCTCGCTGGCAACCATACATTAGGTAGGTTTATCGCTGTTTCCTCTCTGACCCTCTTGACTACAGTATGCCCTGTGAGAGTTAAATTCTACGAGCTCTCTTTCCTCATTATGTGTCTGTTAGGCTTACTTACTCCCCACTATAAAGGACGATAATTCAAAATATAAAGGAGTTACATCCCTTGTCCACTAGTTGGACCGTGGCACTTCTGAATTCAACATGGTGGCAAACTGACACGCATATGGAAGTCATGGCTTAAATCCAAACAAATCTTTACTGTTCTCATGAATGTAAATAAATAAAATCTGGTAAAAAGTAAGGTGAGCGAGTAATCAATATTTAAAAAAAATGAATATTGTTTAGATTGTGATTAGATTGTTATGGTATGAAATGGACGTTTGTGTTGTGCACCTTCAAAAGCTCAAGTGATGGATTTAAAAGTTTTCTTTTGATTTTTCGACATATTTGTTGTTTATGTTGGCTTGGGAAAGTAGCAATTCTTTCAGGAAAAGTGAGATTGGAAAAAAAAAAAAAAAAAAAAAAAAAAACCAGGCATAGATTTTGATAATATTCAATGACGGCACTCTCGAGGACTTTCCTTCTGCGTAAATTACTTTCTCCTTTGATGAGAGTGGAATTTTTTAAGATCAAAATTGTTGGATTTATTTATTTATGACTAGTACATTTATTTATTACGTATGAGTGCTCTGTACACGACTAAGTATAGTTTTTCCTTTTGTCTCTTTTTAGTCATTTTGTCTTCTACATTATCTGAATATATATATATATATATATATATATATATATATATATATATATATATATATATATATATATATATATATATAGCATTAAAGGCAATAAATGTTTTTTTTATAGGCCATGATTAAAACAAAAACACAAGTCGACCGGTTTCGTCCCCCTCTCGTCAGAACTGTAAACGGGGAAACAAATTATGAGAAGAAAGCCTGTCACGGATGACGTGAATGAATAGACAGGGAGAAAAAAATATATAATAATAAAAGTTATAACACCAAAGATGCTAGAGACAACGCCGCAAGCCCAAGCAAACAGTCTCTTTGTTTACAAAGAGCGGGTCGCCTGGACCTGATGAACAGCGTCTCCAACACCTTCAGATGGAATAACAAGTGTGCTCATATATATATATATATATATATATATATATATATATATATATATATATGATGGACTTCCCGTCGAAACGTATGAGGATCCAACAACCCCATTCAGTTTTTACGTTTTCGTTGTATGTGACACTTCAGTTCCACTAGTGACATGCATACAAGTCCACATATTGTGAGGATTTCGGGACATATCCACAGGAACATTTGCCGACGCTTTTTGCCGTTGTCTTTCTTCTCTTAGCCGGTCAATACAACTGATTTCAAAATTCCTGATACCAGTCTAGCACAAATATTTCCAGGTATTTTTATCCAGGGTAACTCGCTCGAAGTTAGTATGAAGCACATTGTCAAGTGAGAGGTTACTATTTAGCTTGTCTTTATACTTGAGCCACGGCCGTCCAAAAGTCCTTTGCCCACCGTTTGGCTATATATGAGGACCTTAGGTATTCTGTGGTCGCTCATCATTGCAAAATGACATTATATATATATATATATATATATATATATATATATATATATATATATATATATATTACACAAGCTTCAATAAATTTTACTTTCTGTACATTCAGAAAATACAATAATTATTTTTTCATATATATTGATTGATTGCTTTGTTTTTTTACGGATTATCAACCTTTTGCAGGTTATTTAAAAGTCAGGAAGTATTTTTAAATTGGAAAGTTTTTGGAGATAATGATTTGATACAAGGCCTACTAATTAACCTATAATTGAAGAGATAAGAATTGGATTCATGCCTTTTCCCTCGAGGGTATTTGCGCGAAAGTGAATATAAAGAACCCGACTTGAATTGGAACTCGGCTCTCCGACCGATTTCTAATTCTGAACCCTTATCAATTACACCACCCTCATCTAGTATTCCTAAGCGGTCACCCATCTAAATACTGGCCAGACTCGATGTTGCTTAACTTCGGTGATCGTATGAGCACCGGTGTTTCAATGTTTTTCATATGTAGGCACAATGCAATTGCAAAATTACTTTCATTTTTGTTTGCATCCGAGTAACCTTGTGTGTGTGTGTGTGTGTGTGTGTGTGTATTTTATAAACATGTTTTATGAAAAAAAGATACATTTTATGTTTTAAATGTAGTAATATTTTTTTTTTAAAATAACTTTTTGGCAAATATGGCATTTGTAAATGCAAAAATAAAAACATAGCCATATTTTCTTTAGGTCCAAGCTTTCGACACTCATGAGTCATCGTCAGGGATGTGATAAAGTAAAAAGTAAAGAGAAGAAAAAAAAATTAATCAACGGTTTTTAAACCAGCATTTAATATATAAAAGTTTGTTCGGAATATAATGACTGAATTAAAAGTTTAACATGAACGGTCAGAAAATTTATTAATAAGGGGATCAAAGGATCCCATTCAGCATTGCTAAAAAGTTACCAAATAAAATCTGAAGACAGGGCAGTACAGTGGTCGAAATTGCATTTTTTTCTACTCGCTCTCCATGCACATGCAGAGTAGAATCATGGCAGTTCATTACATTTCTATATTCAGCTTTTATTTTGTTTAAAAATAATCAACTGATGTATTACATAATCGGTTACCCTTTTTTCCTGTACGCCAGCTTGTCAGTCTAATTTTTGTCTTCCCGGATGAAATCGACGTGTGAAAATAGATATTCAAAGCCAATAGTATTTTGGCGATATTTTGACAACCTTAAAGCCAAGCCTCCGACAGAAGAAGGAAAGCGAATCAATCCAGAACAATTTATATAAATTTATAATTTGAGTCTTTTAAAGATTTTTTTTTAATGGAATTATTTCATGGCTATTTTAATAATAGAAAAATTAAGGCAGGAAAAAAGCAGTTGCAAATGAGAAACTGAATCTATCATCTATTGCAGCTGAGATTATATCTTGAACAGCAATTAAAACTCTTGGAACAAATGACAACAAACAACATTGCGAGGGAATTGACTAACTTAGAAAAAAATTGCAAAAGCAGCAAATGAAACGAAAAGATAAAATTAGAAGGGATTTGTAGAACTTTACATAAACCAAAGTTGCACAGCCAAATGTTGAATAGGGCTGTAGGGATTTTGTCACAAGATCCTGATGCAATGTTCTAACGGAATGATTGGTGTCAGGAGAAGATCAAGCCAAAGAATTATAGAAGCAGCCGAAAATACGACAAATTGGTTCCGAATAAACAGGAGGAATTCAAGAACAAGAAAAATATAATATTCTTGTTTCGAAAGTCATTTTTTCCCTGTCGGTTCTGACAAGAAAAACGGAAAATTAATAAAATCAGAAATATTTGGAAAAAGAAAAAGAATTTACCACAGACTTGATCAGTTTCTTCTGCACAAAAAAGATAGGCAAATCAAACTGACAGCTTAATTAGATTCTATATTTCTGTATTGTAACTATTTACACTTCTCGGACTGTTGTCATATTCATGACGTTTCGGCCGTTGTACGCTCGGGCCTTCATCAAGTGATATACTAAATAAAGGGTTCGATTCAAAATTCCAACGTATATCACCTGAAGAAGGCCGGAGCGTACAATGGCCGAAATGTTATGAATATGACAACAAAGATGAGGACAACAGTCCGAACAACGTAAATAGAGGAAATAGCTTAATTAGAGTTAAATAGATTGATTATTTTTTTTACGGTTTATCAACCTAGAATTAAACAGAAGGCGGTTGACCAATGTCTGAAAACCAGGGACTGGTGACGAGGTTACTAAAATATAAAATTCAAAACTAACCAAACTACTAAAATTGTAATAGAGGAGTATGGAGGTGGCTTACAGTGGTAGGGAGGTCTATCAGAAACCGCTCATCCTGGAGTGGGTCAGCCAGGGACTGATTGATTGATTTTTTGTGTTTTTTTTTTTTTTTTACGTTATTTAAAGCCGGAACTTATTGACTGTAAGATTTTTTTTGCGAGTGAATATTGCAATAACATTTTTTTTTTTTAGAATAACAATGATTTTTCCAGGCAAGTTCTACTATTTAACCCGTAGCTGTAAGGAGGAGATGGATTCACCTTTCCAAAGGGTATTTGCGCATAAGTAAATGTAACGAATGCGACTAGAATTCGAACTCGGTATTTGACTTCTCATTCCGAGCAGCATATCCGTTACACCACCCACACATCCACGGATCAACTAGGCCTGATATTGAAAGATTCAGACCCCGATGACCCCAGTTATAAAACAATACCAACGACCCTTCTATAAAGCGCACTGGAAAGACTGTATTCTGCGAAATACAAAATTTGACGTACTAAAATATTAATATCATTTAACCATTGTAAAAAAAAAAACAAAAAAAAAAAACTGTTTCATACTTGCGTACTTTGGGAAAGGCATGAATCCATCACTTCCTGCTGTTATGAGTTTAATAGCAGGGTAATCTGAGCTCTGGAGTCGTAGTCGTAGGTGGCAAACAGTCTAAGAGAAGGAAAACTCTGAATTTCAAACTGTGGAGAAGGCATTTACGTTTCCAAAGAAGTCATGGTAATTCACAGATAAAGAACCCTGTGGAGAGCTATGATCGCCTACATCCTGAAGGCCATTTAAAAAAAAGACATCAGGGCGTATTTTCAGCAATATTATTGACGTCATTGTTAGACTGGTGTGTTGGCGTACATCAAAAATACAATCCAAATTGGTTTAATTTGTAATTGCATCCGCCATTTGTTTTGCGTTACATGCACATGCGCATTAGATTCAACTAATCGGTAACGACATTGAAAGAGTTTTCTCATTCATTACATTCCAATACTTATTTTCATTTTGGTGGAAAATAATTAACTGATGTATTACATAATTTATCAGTATATACAATTTAAATTTTAACTGAGCAGAAAAGAAAGCTCCTTTCTTGTGCAATAAATAAAATAAAATAGAAAACGCCAGACGATCAAATACTAAGCCACAAAAGGTTTACAGTTTGCAATATGAAACCCGAAATCTTAACCGAAGCCATTTAACTCTATAGCGCTAGGCGTTTATCATCATTAAGCGGAAATTCTGTTTTGGGCAAATTTTTCAACGATGCAATAAAAGTTGTTTGCGAAACGTTTGTTCGCAATGGCTAAACTAGGACAAGAATGATTTTGATTGGTAAAGAAACAAGGCAACATATTACACACTGTAAGGCCTGCTCAACAAAAACGCTTCGCTAAGCATTCTCGTCTCTAACTCTACAGAGAGTACGGTTCGTAAATACACAAGGAAATAGACAAAATGTATTTCTTGAAAATGTGTTGTTATATATATATATATATATATGTGTGTGTGTGTGTGTGTATGTATGTCTGTATTACACTCAAATGGATAAATATAAATAAATGTATGTGTAAGTGTTCAAATACAAATACATAAGGAAAAAAGGAGAGTGAAACTGGAAATAAATTTATCTACTTGCAGAAAAGAAAAGCGTGGGCTGTTCCTTGCAGACGAAACGATTATTAATGACATCAACTAATGCGTTAGTCCCAAGAACATATTTTGAGGGTATGTAAATCTAGCCCCAGAGGCGTGTATCAGCGCTGAAAATAAATTCGGCGTGCCGAGTTCAAATCCCGCTCGATTGTTTAATTCTCTTCACTTTAATGCCCCTGGAAAAAAGGCGTGAATCCTACAGCTATGGGTTAAATAGCAGGGCAGATCAAGCTATATTGCCTTGAGGTGGCAACCAGTCTAGAAAGAGAAAAACTGAATTCAAAATCTATCTTACATATCTATAAGTCTACCATTTAACCATGCTTTGAATATTGTTGCCATATATGGTCCAGTGTCCCTGCTATTTACCTTGAGCTCCTTGATAAAATCCAAAGAAGAATAAGCAATATTATTGGTTCGGGTCTGGCAGTTCGGCTTCAGTCACTTTCTCACCTCCGTAATGTAGCTCCCGCTGTGCTTTTTCTATAAATACATTCATGTTAATTGTTCGGATGATCTCTTCGCTATGGTAGCTAGACTTTATGAATTTAAGCGCAGTACTCGATTGGTGTCAAGATCACATCAATTTACAGTTGAGCCAGCTAGACACAGCCGTAAGTTCTATGCTAACAGTTTCTTATCTTGCACTTTTCGCTCGTGGAACTCCCTTCCAGCTCCATGCTTTCCAGCCAATTTTAATATACAAAAATTAAATGCAATGTCAATCGCTATTTACTGTCATCCTTATTACTCTTTGCTTTTCCCACTCATCATTAATGTTTCTGTTCCTAATTGTTCCACGGCCTTTAAACCCTTGTGTCTTAATTTCTTTACTGTCTTAAACGTCATCTGTAGTGGATACTTGTATTTGAGCAGACGCCCCGTTTAATTATTAAATAAATATACTATTTAATAAATAAACTGAGCATCTACTGAAATACAAATATCCACTAAAAATAACATTTAAATAATAAAAATCTGTCGGATTAATAAATAAAAAAATCCATCCCTTTCTTTAGATATTTGCTTTGTTTACATTAGGTTATGAAATTGTGTAGATATGTCTATTTCAAGTGTCAGAGAAAAATCTGTGTTTAAAGGCACTATTCAGCTTTGCTTGGTCATATATATATATATATATATATATATATATATATATTTTTTAAGCGTTTCTCCCCAAACAAGGCGGGAAGCCACTAGCACGCAAGGGGTTACAGAGAGTTGGAGCGAGAGCAAATAGGAGTGATAGAAGAAAGGATGAAGAGAAGGATAGGGGATAGATCAGGGCATCTGGAGACGTCGATTGACATTACATTTGAATAGTTGGAGATTATAGCTATCAGGGAAACAGGAAAAGAGGAGGGAGTTCCACAGGCGAGAAGTGCGAGATATGAAGCTATTGGAGTAGAAGAGACGGCTACATTTAACAATTTCGACAGTGAAAGGGTGAGAGCGAGATGCCAGCCTAGTTAAGCGCTTAAATTCATGAAGTCTGGGAACCAGCGAAAGTAGCTCACCGGAGCAGTTACCATGAAAGTATTTGTAAAAAAGACAGAGGGAAACGTTACTTTAGTGAGTACACATATTTAAGTTGCTATCACTATTTTTTTTATTTTATTAATAGTGAAATTATTAACAACCAGCCTAGATTGAGAAGTACTATTAAAGAAAAAGTGCCTCCGACACGAATTGAACCTACCATTTGAAGTAAAGTTTGCCTCGGCCAGCCTGACAGTGGAAGGTTGGAATTATCTATTTAACGGAAGAGCGTTTCTCGTTGAGGCTCCTTCGAATCTATAACTGCTAGCTTCAGTTTCCTACACGAAACATAAGCAACAGTGTGTGTGTGTGTGTGTGTGTGTGTCTCGATTATGAACACAATGTGCTGTGTTCTGCAATTAAAACATTTTTTTTGCTATAAAATAATAAAAAAAAGCTATATATTCCGACAAAAATACAAAAACGAAAAAGAAAAACCTTGATAATGTCTAATAGATTAGCCGAAAACGTTGGGATCCAAAGATCATTTGGACAGTTCTTATACATCGTGTTCCCAAAAAAGAAATCTCTTGTACGAATGTAAGATAATAAAGCTTAATCGTAAGACCATACCAGTCATTTTCAATGAAACTTGTATAAAAGAGGAATTGCTGTCCAAATACATATATATATATATATATATATATAAATTATTAGGAGGATTTGATAATTATAATTAAGTAACTCACCGAGTCTGAAAGAAATCTCAACAGAATGCAGAAAGCACTGGACGGCCGTTTCGTCCTATATTTGGGACTCATCAGCAGTGCGCATCCACTACCAAGAATTGAAACCCGGACAGTTAGGTTATCAAGCAAACGTCATACCAACTGTTCCAATGGGCCTCGAATTGACGATATATATATATATATATATATATATATATATATATATATATATATATATATATATATATATATATGATATATTTTTTTTTATTTTTTTTTTTATATACGATTTCTCACGTGATCTAATAATTTAATTTCTTTTCGAATGATTTAGCCATTTTCCTTTTCGTAAGCATGTTTACATGCAAAAAAAAATGGCTAAAAATAATGGAAGCCTTAATAAAACCAAAAAAAAAATTACTCAATAATATCAACTATAAAAATGGCACAATATCTTGACCATGTTTTGAAAATGGAGCATTATATAAATACATACATACAACAATCTATTTCTTGTTAACAGTTAATATATTTCAACCTTGAAAATGGCTAAATGTATAGCCGAAAAGGCTCGGATAAAAAGAACATTCGGACAGTTTTTATATAATTTATCACCCGAAAAGAACAAAAAATCATTAGATCACATGAGAACTTGTATAAAAAAACTAAATCAAAGCACCTTGTCTGTCATA
This sequence comes from Acanthosepion pharaonis, assembly GCA_903632075.3. Lineage (NCBI taxonomy): Eukaryota > Metazoa > Mollusca > Cephalopoda > Sepiida > Sepiidae > Acanthosepion > Acanthosepion pharaonis. The sequence continues at coordinate 4,928,259 of CAHIKZ030004626.1, read as the reverse complement.
TTCAATGAAACGTGCATGAAAGAAGGATTGCTGTCTGAATACACACTATATATATATATATATATATATATATATATATATATATATATATATATATATATATCGTGTGTGTATGGTTTATAGTATAATGTTGTCTGTTGGTAGAGTGAGGTACGTTTTTGATTTTACTACACATTTCTTTGTGAGATTTAAACATTTAATATCTAAACTTGCCATCAGTTTATCTTTCATATTATTATGTTGTTTAGTCTTTTAACAAGGTCACCGGAATTTTTATTACGTGAAGGGCTAATTATTCCAAGAAACAGTGTGAAGATTTTTTTTGTTGTTGCAGTTTTTGCTAGTCTCTGGGGAGCACTCCCAATCTCAGATAAAAGAGGTAGCAAAGGAACGCCTGCTTTGTGCCTGTCTTTGTGAAAGACCATAAATCCTGGATATTTTAGGGTGCTATGCTATCAATTTTAACCGGTTATTCCGACACGATCCGCATCTGGGAATGGCACTGGTCCCTCTAGACTCGCGAAAACTGTAGCAAAACATTTAACCCTACTGAAACTATCAGCCCTTCAAATTGTCATCCCATAGATAATCAACAGAAGACAGGTTTGGTGATCTCAGTATGTTCCACAGTTTCCTTAGCCGTTTCGGCTAAGTAAACTGTGGAACGCATTGAGTAGTATGGGCGTCATGTAGGCAGCCACTATCCTGCTGTAATGGCTCATCGCCAATCTTACTGTGATAATGACAATAGAATGGATTGAGTAACGTCAGTAATAGTCATCGTTCCCGACACAAACACCAAAGGTGAACTTGATTTCTAACTAGTAAGGCCAGTGGCTAGGCCTATGGATCGTGGGCAGATACACTCTAGAAGGTGGGGTTTATCTGGTCTACATCGTCCCCGCAAACAATCATCACTGAACGCTCAATCACACCAGGTGAACCTTTTCATGACAACACCAGAAAGGTGTCCGGGGCGTGGTGTTTAAGTCTGGTTACAGGTATGCGTTCTCGTTTTCCGGGTGCGAGTAAACGATTCCAAGCCGTCGACGTTGACACTCCTAAGACCATATTTACTTTGTGCTATGAACGCCACACAGTCCGCCATTATTGTCCTTGCGATGTGTCGATCTTAGCGAATTCCCCGAAATGACCGCCCAGTGTCTCGGAGAGCCACAACAGATGGCTCTGACGGAACTAAATGACCACGTGTGCGCCTACATGGAATGATGCCAGCCTGCATTGAACTTATTCACCTCACTTAGCCTTATTGCGTCTCTGTCGAGGATTCAGACACAGGTGGTGGTGTACTCGCTCGTATGAGTGTTACTATATTCCCAGATAACAGAAAAAAATGAATATCATAGAATATCCACTTCCCTGGCATGAAGAAAATCAGCATCTTTATTCGGTGGGTTCGAATTTTATTTTCCGCCAGTGTATTTTTTAAATCTTAGCCCAATTCTATTAGCAAAGGTATGAATCCATCACGCTGGTATGCAGCAATGATTCACAGAAGAAAGAGTTGGTGGGTTGGTATTTGAGCAAACCACTCAGCCATAGATACCACCCAGGTAGCAGTAACATTAAAAAAAAAAAAAAAAAACACCAAAAAACAAAACAAAACAAAACAAAACAAAAAAGACGTCGTTACATCCATTAGTAAACTTGACGAGGCTTCGTCACTCAAATATTTCCATATGACATGCATTTACTGAAACTATTCAAATCTGCCAAAAAATATAAAAAAAAAAGAAAGAAATATCTTTACATTATTTTTGGCGTGTGTATGGGGGGCGGAGATATAAAAAAAAGCAATTATTCGGTGTGGGTGTCAATAACATCCGTTATTAACAGAGAATAGTTGAATTATAATCAGTTTCGACTAAGAATTAAATGCAATATCAATCTTCATCTACTGTTTTCCTGATTCCTCTTTTATTGTTCTCGCTCCTTAATAAGGTTTCTTTTCTTTCACACTCAGTAACCCCCATGGACTTGTGCCTTAGTGGCTTTCTTGGGGTGAAATGATTTAAAAATAAACAATTTGTGTGAATAAACATTATTTTCGTCTTAACTAATTCTATCACAACATTTCAGCTCCGTCCATTGCTACCAACCTCCGTCCAATTTCGCCCCTTCCTGTCCATCTCCGCCCTCTTTCTGTAAAACACCTTGCCCTGCCAAAAATCCAGACAGGTTCCACCCACTTTCTACCAGTCTCTGTCTCTTCCTGTTATACGTGTGGACAGCAATGAATATAACGATATATTCTAACACACATTATTATTTTTCGTAGTAGTCCTTGTGTAAAAATTGCGAAGTGTGTGCGTAAGTGGGTGAGAGAGAGACAAGTTCATTCCAATCGCCAGTAAAGCCGTCAAATGAGAAAACATAGAGAAAAAAAAAATCAAGTCATTATACTAACTCTCTCTAATTCATAAGTCCAACGTCAATGTATTGTAGATATTAAAGATTTGTTGGTCACACTTAAGATAAGGAGAGAAAAAAAACAAAAAAAAACTCCTCATCGGAAAAGAAAAATACTTGGAAATAGATATCACATTGTGCCTGAAAATCTTCACTATTCGAAAAACAACAACAAAAAGTCCGTTTTAATAAAAATTAAGGTGTAAAAATTGTTCAGTTACACAAGAAGTCCATCATGAGCCAGACTACCAATTTTTGACAGGCAGATTCCGACATATTTTTTTTTTTTTGGTAATTTATCAACCAACAAATGGCGATAAATAAAAACTTTAACGCCAAAAAGGAAATGGCACTGTTATTCTTCTGCACCCGCTTGGAAGTACGAAATTGGTGCCCCCCCCCGGGGGGGGGGACTTATAATAGCACCAAAGAAATTAAGGTTGCAGAATTTTCTAATTTTTTTGAGCATTGGTGATACACACACACTATATATATATATATATATATGTGTGTGTGTGTATATATATATATATATATATATATATATATATATATATGTATATGTGTATATATATATAATATATATATATATATATATGTATGTATATGTGTGTGTGTATATATATATAATATATATATATATATATATATATATGTATATATATATATATATATATATATATATATATATATATATATATATGTATATATATATATATATATATATATATATATGTGTATATATATAATATATATATATATATGTATATGTGTATATATATATATATATATATATATATGTATATATATATATATATGTATATATATGTATATATATATGTGTATATATATATATATATATATATATATATATATATATATATATATATATATATGTATATGTGTGTGTGTGTGTATATATATATATATATATATATATATATATACACACACACACACACATACATACATACATACTCTTTGGTCTTTCCTCTTTTAATAATAAATATTTATTTTAGAGACGTTAAAAATTTTTTTCATCAAGCTGAAGGCCGTTCATATCATGCTACGACGCTCTTTTTTATCGATTTCATGAAGTTCTTGTTCAAGTCAAAATGTAGTAATAAAAAAGTAATTTTTGTTTTTAAATAATCCAAAACAAAATTTCTAAGTAATAGTCGACAATTAATTGCACAAAAGTGGCGCGACACTCCAGTTTGAAAAGCTCTGAAAGGTTTCATCCCGCCCGTCTTTCATTTTTTAACGATTCCTAATCAATGTACGAGCGCGCAAAAAGAAAAATGGACTGGCTCGGTTATCGACTTGCAGAATCGACATTTTTTATTCTGGTTTCGTATTTTCTATGTGGAGACATGTCTCATTTGATAAAAAAAAACGAAAAAAACGTCAGAATCTTAAATTTAATTTTCCATATATCTTTCAATTTTACAGTTACACGCACGTCAGAGTACGTACACACGAATAATATAGGAGCTTAACTCAAAGTTTAAAGAAGGCTAAATAAATAAATAAATAATTCTTTGCCCTGATGAGGTAGGATGTGGGTAAAACCCAAAAGATTTCGGAGTCACCATGCTTCATTTTTTTTTTTCAGTTTTATTTTTAAACAGGAACAAATGAACCACGTCCAGACGAGTTATATTATCACCACATTAATCTGCTGTACTCTTCGGTCGGCCTGCGACGTCCTGACGCTTCTTGTTATTTAATACTTGACGTGTACGTTTAAGTGTGCGACGTAAATAGATTTATTATTTTTATTTCTATCATTATTTATCAGAAGAGGAATTTTAAAACGAAACCTAGGAAAACAATTGCACTGTGGAGGGGGGGGGGGGCATGGGACAGACAAAGAGACGATGCAAGGGAAACAACTCGGGTAGCTTCTATTTTAAATATTTTGGCGACCAAATAGAGAAACTCCCACAAAAATAACTTTAAAAAATGTGTTAAAAAATTACCAAATGTCCCTTGTTTTATTTTGCTAATAAATCAGTTAAAGATTTAGTTGGAAGAGTTTTAAATAATCAATTTAAAATATATATTTTTTCATTATTGCTCATTTAAACATTTTAAAAAAATAATGATGCTTTTTGTATTTATTTGTATTTATTTATTAAGTTATTTTTTTTTTTCTGACTTTAGGTGTTTATCAATAGATTTACCTTAATCTGCTACAAGGGATTAACGGTCTTGGAGCCGAGTCTGCTACAATGCCACATGTTGTGCTACAAGCTAGGCTCGAACTCACTTGTAATTTAGCCAGATAAAACATCACATGCATATTTTCCCCATTTTTGGATTAGGCATTGATTGATTAAGCATTGTGCAAAGTTTATATTTTCTTCAAATACTTTCGATTTTCGCAGTCATTATCAAGAACCATGAATGTAGTGTCGGTGTGCTACCAGGCAAAGGAATTCAAACTGCCACACAGACGTCACATTGGTTCTTGATAATGACTGCGTCGGTAGTCGAAAGTAATTGAACAAAATATAAACTTTGGAGGTTGATTTACCATTTCGAACACAAGTCATACACATGCGTGTGATGTTTTTAAATTTTACTTAAAATACCACACATTTGCATGCATGTATGTATGTGCATATGGTGCATATGTATGTGTCGATAAGTAAGTACAACTAAAAAAATCCTTGGAAATAAAATAATAATTAGATTTGCTGACAACATTTGAACAATTTCTACACTCATTGAGCCTAGAAAAGAAAAAACTTGTTTGCATACAAGAAAAATTTAATTTAAAAAAATAAACACACCTGTACCATATCAGTCTTAATCTTGTTTCTTTTTTTTTTTTAAAGAAAGGAAGAAAAAAAAAACAACAATACACAAATAAAGACTAGTTATTCCATCCAAATACACACAAAAAAAAACAAACTCTTTACCCCCACCTTGGTCGTACCAAGAACTTTTCAGTCACCATCGACCGCGCAGTGAATCATATTGTAATTTTCTCGATGTGGTGTGTACTTAAAATTTATAATATTTGGTTCTATTATTAATTTATTTTTTCTAGTTTTGAAGGTACTTCTCCACCCCAACCCCCGCATTCTTTGACTAGAAGGAGATCGAACTCTGTTCACGATATTGTAATGGTCTTCTTGTCTAGCATGTTATTTTTTAGTCATTGCTCTCTCTCTCTCTCTCTCGTGATGTTTTCGACAAAGTGTAGAATAGCGAAAACAATGATAATAGAATAATAAAATAAAAATACCGTGTTAGTTATTTGGTCTTGTTTGGCTTCCAAGAATTCTTTTCAAATATTTTTTGATGGTTTGCATTTCAATCTCATAGGAAGGAAACGACATAAAATCGGTTATGTTTAGTTTAAAAGTTTAAATAACTTCAGTTTTCAAAAACAACCGATGCTTGTTATTAAAATAAAAAGGAACACTTCAAAAACAAAGAAAAAGAAGAAAAGTATCAATCAGTAAGTAATTATGTCAGAGTCAGATGTATTTTATTTTTTATCATTGACGTATATAAATAATGCATGCATGTTTGATGTTTCATAAACAAACGAACATATCACATGCATGCTTATATATGCGTGATGTTTGTGTGTGTGTGTGTGTGTGTGAGAGAGTTGTGTGTGTGATGTTTATGCGTGTGTGACGTTTATATACATGTGTGTGTGTGACGTTTATACACATATGTGTGATATATATATATGTGTGACGTTTATACACATATATGTGTGTGTGTGTGTGTGTGATGTTCGTGTGTGCGTAAATACTTTTCCTAGAGCGCACAGACACTGATCCTCGGCTGCAGTGCCTATCCGTAGGTAAATAAACAAAGCCTTCATTTTTTAAGAAATGAAGGGCTTGTACGGTTTTTTATTTGATTCATAGTGTAATACCCCTCTACATAAGATTCTTTTTATATGTAGAGAGTGCTGGATGATTATCTACACCTTGTTCAACTGGATGCGGCAAAAAAAACAAACAAAAAAAAAAAACAATGTTTTCTTCACCGTGCAGTAATGGTTAACGGGGCTTTTTTTAACACACGATTCCGAGTTAGTGAGTCTTTCCGCTTACTCTACACTCGTGGACTTATGTAAGACTAAGCTCAATAAATACCTTGTCTTACTGTGAGGAAAATATTAGTCTGGGAGATTAGATCGCTAACCATCAGGAATGTGTAGTCAATTCTTAATGAGTACCAAACATTTATATAACCTTGTGCCAGACTAAACTAAAATTAAAGATCACTAAATTTCAACAACAGAATCAAAAGTTGACAAGTAAAAACAAAATCCTGACATCAAATATATTTCGATACAGTGGAGGTAATTTTGCATGCGAGTACAGTCTTTAGTTCCGACTTGTTTTTGTCATTTCAAGCTGTAAGGGAACCCATGTCAGTTACATAGTTTTTTTTTTTTTAATTAGCAGAGGGACAGAGATCTTTTCGTATGTTTTTATTAAATTTACATGATGACGGACTTCTAAAGAGTTTTTTTTTTATTTTCATTTCTTTCTTTTTTTTCAGAATATATATTTTCCAGTATTATTATTATTATTTTTTATTTACTTATACACCTTAAATTCTATTCAGGAAACGTACACGTTTTATTTACTCCTGATTATATACGTGTCAGTGTGTGCATATTCAATCAAATCTAACTAAATGTTTTCGCTTTGGTATTTATAGTAATAAAAAAAAGGGTTACATGTCGTTTTTCCTGTTCATTTGCCACGCTCAAATGAGGATAAATGGCCCACGTATGTATTTTTCACTAATTAAAAATGTCAGAAGTTGTATGTGAAACTTTGTATGAAATAAGTACCACAGCGAAATTATAAAACATAAAAATAAGTAATATTTTCACATACCCCACCCCTTCTGGAAGAGACGCCACGAATAAAAAAAAATTAAGGATTAAGCTTTACAGTTTAGGTATTTGTATTAGTGATTATTTATATATATATATATATATATATATATATAGTGATAGTCCGATGAAGTCCTAAAGGACGAAACGCGTCACAAGAAAAACTTCACCATTTTGTTATACAGCACACATTTTTCCTCCAATAATTGCTAAGTTTCCGGTTTCCGAATTAAAGGACTCGCCCATGATGGATTTCCGATTTAACGGAATAGTACCGATGTTTTTTGCTATTATTATTATGATGAAAATTACCTTTAATTTGGTTTTAAAAAGTATACTCTAATTTTTTAACAGATATTTTTTAAATTTTGTTTAAAAAAAACAAAAAAACAAATTAAACATCAGCTTTCATGAGATTTTAAAATTTTGTCACCGGTCCTTAGGAAAATAAAAAAAAAAAACAGAAGAAAAAAAATCATTGGACTTCTACGTGCCGTGTCCTTTCAAGACGTGAGCGATCATGACTCTCCACAATTTCCTGTCCCTTGTAGCTCTTAGTAAAGTAACTTTTTGCTATCTCTCTTAATCCCTGTTCTGCCATTCATTTTTGCACAAACTCATGAGGTACGCTTTTGTCCCTCATTTCTTAAACATGTCCTATGAATGTCAAATTTTCTAAGCCCTATTTCCTCATTAGAAATTTCAACTTCCCCTTTCCGATGCTACGTATAAGTGTCTTTTTTGTTTCCATTTTCTCTAAAATTTCGATGTTGTTCCCATGTTGAATCTATGGTATTCTCAACATCCTTCTGTAGCACTACATTTCTGCTGCCTCAAGTCTCTTCTTCATCTGTGATGAGATTGTCCAGAATTCACTTCCATAAAGAAGATATTACAGTTCAGAACTTTTCTTTCTCGAACGAAATTTTCCTGTTTCTTAATACTTTTCAAAGCTTTTGAAAAGCATCTTTCGTTATCCCAATTCTCCTTCGGATTTCGGTGTCGTATTTTCCGTCCTCTGTTAAAGCACTTCCTAAATATTTAAATTTTTGTACTTGTTTGATTTTGGTATCTCCAATTTATAATTCGTATGTTAAGCTTTTTTGCTGAAAGTTATGCATTGTCTTTTTTAAAATTAATGTTTAGTTCTTTCTTTTCGCTTTCTTTTTGCATAAGATTTTTTGTAGTTTCCTTTGTGTCTGCTATCAACAATGAACTGCCTTGTTAAAAAGGCAAACTCATTTTTCCTAGTTTAATCACTTCATCCGATAGATTAAAGTATGCTATATATATAACATTTAAAAAAATACAGAAAAATGTTCAGGTTATATATTGGCTTTAAACGTAAACATGTTTATTAACTGGAGTGTTTACTGTACTTATATAAAAATAAAATGTATTGTGTGTACAATGTACATAGAGATACAATAAGAACGCGCACATAGATTAAGTGTTTCCTTCTATAAAATGTATCAAATTAGTGTTATTAAATTTAGTCGACATTGTCAAGCTGTTTAAATTGAATTATTATATTTTTCCAATTTAAGAATAAATTGTCGTGCACAGGATCTAATTTGTGGAGAAAATGAACAAATTTCATGTTTTGATCGAGTATTTTCGACCATCTTTAGTCGATATCAGACACCTCATTGTTAGGGAAAAGGTTTATTATTATTAATAATAATATTATCATCATTATTATTGTTATTATTATTATAATTTATCATTATAATCTGTTATTACTATTTTTATAATCTATTATTATTTTTAATAATGTTTCTTTCCAAAATTACATCTGGATTTGTAACATTTGTAAATTGGAAAATATAATAATAAAATTAAAACAGATACAACTTGTCGGCTGCATTTAAGAAAACTGATTTGATTGAATTATTGGTGTGTACATCAATATACTTTATACACACACACACACTCGTGTTCTGCACCCTACATGTATACACATAAAATTATAATTATTTTAACCATAGTTTCTACATCTTATCGTTTAAATATGGCATCTCTCTCTCTCTCTTATATATATATATATATATATATATATATATATATATAAATAAATGAAAATCAGTTATTATGCATATCTTCTTGGCAATTGTCATGATCAAAATGAGCGGGAATTACTACAGGAAATCATTCAATTGCATCAAATTTTCGAGGATTCGTATTTGAGAACTTCTATTCTCGGCAAGTAAACCGAGATAAGAGAAATTATCAAACTTTGGCGAATGCTCAATTACAAGTCACCACAACGTAATAAGCACGATATTTCAAGCATCTCGAAGTATAATGCGCATCTTACGTTTTTTAATATATATTATTATTATTATCATTTATATATAAAATAAAATATTATTTTTCAAATGAGACATATAAAAATAAAATCACTACTACCAAAATGTAGTTAAAATCTTTGAAAAATGGATTACAACAAAGAATACTCGTTTAAAAGGACAAAAAAATAAACCGTAATTTACATTAAAAATTAATCTGGATCAACGTATTTAATAAGATGTTTATTTTTATGCCGACATGTAACTAACAATTCATTTCTCATCTTTAATAAGCTATTGTATTTAAGTGTTTTAAGCGTCTAATTTTTCAGAAAGACATAAATTACATCTACTTCCTTTCCCATTGTAATTATATATATATATATATACGAACACACACAAGCTTGTATTCTAGAAGATATTTATTTCCGATGAGATGGGTAATGTACTCAGATATGTATGGCCTGACGATTATATTTAAGCATGAAAGACTCGCGGTTGGATATTGACATGAATGTCCACTTTCATATTGACATAGGCTCTATCCATGATATTGAGAAATTTAACCAATAAAATTATATTTTTATCATAAATACTCTAAACGCCTGACGAGAGAAATTTGGGATAAGGGAAATTTCCCAAAATTTTATTTTCTTTTCCCCAACACACACGGGCAACCTTTTGGAAAAAATTTTTAAATTGCTAATATTTTAAAAATATTTTTATAAAAAAGTTAACAAAAATTAATTTAAATAAAAAAAAAATAATCAAAAAATTTATATATATATAAAAACAAAAAATATATATATATATATATATATATATATATAAAAAAAAAAAATATTATAAAATATACAAAAACACAATATAAAAACAAAAAAATTTTATATATATATATATATATAAATATATATATATATACAAAATATATATAAAAAATATATATAAAAAAATTAAAATATATATATATATATAAAAAAACTTAATATATATATATAAACGAAAAATATATATATATATATAAAAATTTTAAATATATATATAAAAAACAAAAATATATAAAAAAAATATATATAATATATATATATATATAAAAAAATATTATATATATATATAAAAATATAAAAATATATATATACAAACAACAAAAATAATATAT
>CAHIKZ030004626.1:4892500-4912500 GCA_903632075.3 Acanthosepion pharaonis | reverse complement strand
TATATATAATAATATATATATATATATATATATACAAATAATATTTTTTATATATATATATACAACAAAAAAATATATTATATAAAAAAATATAATATATATATATAAAAACCCAAATCATGTATATAAATTAATTTAAAATTTAAATAAAACCTAATTTTTTTTTTTAAAAGCACTTTAACACTTTTTTTTTTATTAAAAAAATATTAAATAATATATATATTAAAAAATTTTTTTTTTTTTTTTTAAAAAAAAAAATTATTTATATAAAAACCAAACACAAAACTTTAATAAAAAAAAAAATAATATATATATAACACACATGGCCAAAACATATAATACATACACACAAACATATAACACACATATATATATATATATACACACACACAAACATATAATACATACACAATCATATAACACATATATATATATATATATATATATATATATATAGACACACACAAACATATAATACATACAAACAAACATATAATACATATATATATATATATATATATACAAATACATAAAACATATAATACATACACACAAACATATAAACACATATATATATATATATATATAAATATATACACACACACATATAAATATATAAACATACACATAAATATATATACACATATATATATATATATATATATATATACACACACAAATATTATAAATACATATATATATATATACATATATATATATATATACACACACAAATATATAAACACATATATATATATATATATATACACAAACATATATAAACATATATATATATATACACATATAAACACATATATATAAATGCAGCATATATATATAAACACATATATATATAAAACACACACACACATATATATATATATATAAAAACACATATATATATATATATATATATATATATATATACATACATATATATATATATATATAAACACACATATATATATAAACACATATATATATATAAATAAACACACATATATATATATATATATATATATATATATAAACACACATATATATAAACACATACATATATATATATACATATACAACGATACATACACTTATTATATATATATATATATATATATATATATACAGTAACTGATAACATTTTTCTGAGGTCACGAGCTATATGTGTCTGTTATGTTTATATAAGATTTTATCTCCATACATTCATAGAAATGAGAGAGATATTTGCAGATAAACATAAATATATATCTATCTAAAATTCCTTTTCAGCCTATTTTAATTAATAGATGATAAAATATAGTTTTAAGGTTTGTTATATTGATGGGTGAAAGTATGAAATACCAGGGACAGAGCGCATGTCATGATAAAAGTGGATATTGAAGTCAACACCTACAGGCTGCAGTCGATTTCATGCTGAATGCAAACGTCAGGTCATGTGCACACACAATGTCTACACAAAGACACACACCCATATATATATATCAGAATTCTGCCGAGCACATGTACACCACATTGGTTCTTGATAATGATTCCGTTATTCAAATGTACTTAAACAAAAATAACAAAATTTGGACAGTTTATCCACAACTTCGAGCAAAATACTGAAAAATATAATAAAAATTAAAACAAACAGATCTTGTCGGTTCTTTTATAATTAAACATGTCCGGATGAATACTTGCTGTATGTGTGTGTATGTATATATATATATATATATATATATATATATATATTAAATACATGCATGTAAATGTGTGTGTGTATATATATATATATATATATATTGTGTGTGCATGTGCATATATATATATATATATATATATATATAAAATATGTATGTATATATATATATATATATATATATATAAAATATACACTACAAAACAAAAATATATGGAAAGAAAAAGGAGTAAGAGAATCTGTAGCCGGAAAAAAAAAAAAACATATAAATTCCCAGCAGTCTATATGTCGTGAATACATATATATGTAGTTCTACAAACCTAAGAAATTTAGTCCAACATATATATTTGAAGGAACGAAATGCCTCATAATATAAATATATATATATTATATACAGTAACAAATTTTTTCTTATACACGTCATGAACATATATTTTATACCCACATTCATGGAGAATATTTGCATATATATATATCTATCTAAAATTCTTTTCATATTTTAATTAATATGATAAAATATAGTTTTAAGGTTTGTTATTATATGAAAGTACAAATACCAGGACAGAGCGCATATGATAAAAGTGGATATTAAGTCAACACTTACAGGTTGCAGTCATTTCTATGTTGGACATAAACGTCAGGTCATGTGTATATATACACACACATACAAATATGCATACTTATATATATACAAACACACGGAGTATATATATATGGTTCTTGATAGATTGTATTCAAATACAAAAACAAAAACAACATATATGCATATATCCATATACAAAAATATTGAAAAAATATATACAAAAATATACACAGACACATAAAAATACGTATGAATATATACACACACACATGTACATAAATATATGTATATATATATATATATACACACACATACATATATATACATATATATTATATATATATATATATATATACGTACATATATATATGCATACGTGTATATAAACACCAACATACATATGCATCCCGTGTAAGAGAATTGTCCATAAATATATGCATCTCCTTATATATATACAACACACACAAATTTACATGTATTGTATATAAATATATATATATTTTCACACGTACATAAATATATACACGCATGAACATATATATATATATATATATATATATATACACACACACATATATATATATATATATATATATATACACACATATATATGCATGCGATATATATATACACACACACATATATGCATGCATTGTGTATATATACACACATACATATATATGCATACGTACATATACACACATACATATATATGCATACGTGTACATATATACACACACATATATATATGCACATGTGTATATATACACATACATATGCATACCTGTACATATACACATACGTATATATAAAAAAATTTTAAAAAAACACATTTGTATATATAAACACACAAACAATTTATATACACAAACACATGGTTTATAATACACACACAAATTTTAAAATTTATATATATACACAAAACACAAAACTATATATAAACATTATATATTATATAACAACATAATCATTTATTAAACAACATACATAATATATTTTTTGTATATTAACACATAATCATTTTACTTATAAAAAAATACTATATAAATTTATTAACACCATAAATAATTTATGCATTTTATATATTTAAAAAAACTTTAAAATATTGTTTTTTTTATTCCCAATAAAATTTAATAACTGTATTTCCCACAACATACTTTTTTAAACATAGTTTAAAAATATCACAACCGGTAAATTATAATTTTAAAACCAAACTTTTTTAAAAATTATATTTTAATATCCCACCCATGTGGAAAAATAAAAGAAAAAATTTTTTATTATTATTACCCCTTGTGTATATTATGCATACGTGTACATATACACACACATACATACATATATATGCATATGTGTATATACACACACACATACATATATATGCATACGTGTATATATACACACATACATACATATATGCATACGTGTATATATACACACACATACATATATATGCATACGTGTATATATATACACACACATATATATGCATACGTGTATATATACACACACACACACATATATATATATATACACACACACACACACGTGTGTATATATATATGCACATGTATATATATATATACACACACACATACGTGTGTATACATATATGCATACGTGTATATATATATATATATATATATATATATATATATATACACAGACACACATACGTGTATATATATATGCATACGTGTATATATATATATATACATACATACATACATACATACATACATACATACATAAATATATTAGTGCAATTTATTTAATTAATCATCATGGTAAACTACCTTCACTTATGTTTTTAAAATATCTATATGAAAGTTTTATTTTGAGATACAATTTACATATTTATAAATTCTATGTCGAAAACTTTATATATTTCAAAATAAAACTTACATATATTTGTTTTTGAAAAGGTGTGGGTGTGAAGGGTGGTTTGCCTCGCGTGGATGATTAGTAAGATAAGCGTTTAAGTTTCAACTCGTACTTTTTTTTTTGGCTCGGTTCCAGCTGAACATCTACTTTGTAAACAACAACAACAACAAGTATCTTACAGACAGACAGAAAAGAAATTCAGTACGGATTTTAAAAACTGGCAACACTGTACGAATTATATTTTCCCTGAGATTATCTTCAGCGCCACAGTGTGGGGAATGATAAACGAGGTTCCGTCTGGTTGACCATTATTACTGTGTCGTGAGTTCGATCCTCATTGATCACTAAGTGTTCCCATACTTATGACACTGTACCAAAACTAAGTCAACATCGCTCCTCGGCCTCTCTATGATTGTATTTTCTTATTGGTTTTGTTTTTACGGCTTATCAACCCTTTGTCGGCTATTTAAAGCCGAAGTATATTTCAGATGGTTAGAATGTTATTTTTTGCGACAGAATATGGCATCGAAAATTTAGTAGGAATAAAAATGATTTTTCCAGCTACGTCCTAATATTTAACCCCTAAATGGGGAGTAAGAGATGGATTCGTAAGGGCATTTTCGCGTAAATGAATGTAACGAACCCGACTGTAATTCGAAATCGGCTCTTCGATGTTTCATTCCAAGCCGCTATACATTACACCATCCGCACATCCACGGCTTTTTTTTTTTTATGAGAATTGAGTCGGAATATCAACTCCCACCACAATCCGATTGTACATCCTACACTGCATTTGAAAAATGAGGATTAGGGTTAGTTCCAAAGGCGTTCCAAAAAAGCAAAGTGCTGGTGGAACAGGACAATTTTGCCCCCTCCCCCGCCTCATGTACACGTGCAAGGTTTCCTACAGGCATGGGAACAGGACTGTGCCTTATAAATCTTTCCCAGTATTTCCAATTCAGAAAGCCTGAATAAAGACATCGAACAATAAACGTAAAATCATTTTTATACTCACTACGCGGAAACGTATTTTCTGTCCCATCCGCTAAAAGGGTTCATTTTATAATTTTGTGTCAAGAGCAAACATTTTTTTAATAAACAGTCTGATTTCAAAAAATGATTTCACAAGATGAAATAGCATGTTTAGAATTTGATTATTTAAATAATAACCCTATACTGCCGATAACATTTTTACTTTAATTCCTGGATAATGACATTCCTTTGATTCCTGATTTTAAATGCACTTGAACGGACACACAAGACCTAAAAGTCTGTTAACAATACTGGAATTGTATAAATATCATTTAAACTCATCTTAATGTATACCCATTAGCAATATCTTTACTCGATACATATATAGACAAACCTCTCACCAACGGACGATTGTCCGTAGATGGGAAGGGACTATTTTTGAGTTATAAAACCACTACAGTAACTCCCACTAGTTATGATCATAATGTAAATACTATAAACATGTATATATAACATAATTAAATATATACTTAATATAGATATATTAATCAAAATAACAAAAATATTTTCTTCTCACTTTCTCTCAAGCACGTCAATAATGTATTGTGTTTATATATTAGAAAGGCCCGAGAGGAGCGGTTGGGAGAGAGAGATGATGGAGAGGAAAGATTGGGAGACAGAGATGGAAAGGAGAGATTGGGAGATGGAGGAGGAGCAGATTTTTTGGAGAAAGATTGGGAGATGGAGAGGAAGATTGGGAGATGGAGAGGAAAGATTGGGAGACAGAGATGGAGAGGAAAGATTGGGAGACAGAGATGGAGAGGAAAGATTGGGAGACAGAGATGGAGAGGAAAGATTGGGAGACAGAGATGGAGAGGAAAGATTGGGAGACAGAGATGGAGAGGAAAGATTGGGAGACAGAGATGGAGAGGAAAGATTGGGAGACAGAGATGGAGAGGAAAGATTGGGAGATCGTAGGAGATTGGGTGATCGTAGGAGATCGAGAGAGAGAAAGAGAGTGGGAGTTCGAGAGAGAGAGAGAAATTCAAAAGTATCGAATTAGATATCCATTCCTTCTATCATTGTTAGCTTGACATGATCTGATTTTACCAAATTTCTTGCAGATCCCCCAAGTGTTTAGAAACAAAACGAAATCCAAATAACATCCCTTTATTTCATGATATAAAAAGAAAAAAAAACATAATGAAATCAATGTTTCTTTTGAAAATCATATCCCAGGCAGTTTTTAAATCAACAAGCACTTCAAAACTTTCATTCGAGCAAACAATTCCATAAAATATATTTACAGAGCAATGTCTAGTAGGACGAAAGGCAGATCATGAAAAAATATTTGCACTTATATTTTAGCAACAACTGCATTTGAAAAATAATGATAAATTTTTCGCCCATGTTCCCCATACTTCAGTCAAATTTTCACCAACGTGGCGGCTTCCCCCACCTGGTGAGAGTATAAAAATATTTTCATTAGTAACTGCTCCGACTATATGAATTTAAAGTGCTACAAACCTTGGTATCTAGGTCCCACCCTTTTTACTGTTGAAGAGAGGAAAAATGCAACTGCCATAAACTCCAACAGTTTCTTTCCTCGCACTTCGCACCTGTGGAACTCCCTTCCGTTTCCTTACTTCCCTGATAACTACAATCTCCGTAAATTTAAAAGCAACATCAATCGCCATCTTTTATCTTTTCGAACGTCGTTCATTTTTTTTTTATCCTTTCCTAAATCCTTCCTGTCAGAAAATATTTTTAGATTGTAAGATTTTTTTTTAGAAAATAATGATTTACTGATACAAGTTTTACTAATTAACCCATAGATAGGAGGAAAAAGCGGTGTATTCATCTCTTTCCCCATGGTATGTGAAGTGAACATAACAAGCCTTACTGGAATTTGAACTCGGCTCTCCGATTAACAATTCCTGGGAGAGAGTTTCATAAGCGATAAGAAAACCATGACCCCCAATTATGAACAATCTATCTCTACTAAATAAAGGGTTCTGTTCGAAATTCTAGCGTATATCACCCGAAGAAGGTCGAAATGAACAACAGCCGAAACGTAGCGAGTATGTCAACAAAGATGAGGACAACAGTTCGAACGATGCAAAGATAGAAATAAATAGTACCTCATCTCAGAAATATAGATAAAGAAGTTGTGGTAATCCGAAAGCGCTTCAATTTTATAGTATTGCCTCTTCTGCTAAATATCACCACATATATTTGCAGCCGTAGCAGCAGGGTGTGCCTTGAGCAAGATGGTCTGACGGAGCCCAACCCTCTTCAGATTGGTTTGATCTCACAGTTTTCCACCTTCTAGACTGGTTACCAACCAAGGCTATAGGGCCCAATCTGTCCTGCTATTTCACAATAATGCTTCTCATATGGAATATATTCAACCTTTTTCCAGTGTAAAATTGAAAATAAGTGTATCATTCCATGCATTTTAGAGGAGACCTGTCATAAAAGAATCCCTTCCATCTTAAATGTAATCTTCTGCTCCACCTGCCATTAATCATTTTGTCACAAAGGTGGACATTAGGGAGAAATTAGACTTCCAACCATGCGCCATATTATTGTGCATGATATGTTAATCCACATGTGTGTTCACGAACTCACGTGGGATGAAATGTAAAGTATTTTGCTAATATGCTTAATATGTAAAGTGTGTAATTCCAGCTATGGAAAAATATGATATATAAATTAATATTTACACTAATTATATTTGGACGATTATCCTCATCTTTGCTGTTGTTATCACAACGTTTTAGTTGGGGTACATTGATCTGGGTACAGGGAATTCTGAACTAAACCCTTTATTTAATCTACGTGGTAGACTGTTATCGCTCCACTGTTCATGTCTAGGGATAAATTTATTTAGTACTGTTCAGTTATTGCTCGACTTAGTGCAACTGCACATTGCCCGACCAAGGGACTGAACTCGTAACAACTGTTACCAAATTCACAACACTTTTACCCACTACGCTATTGTCCAATAGCGCCATTTTGCTGTAGTGAACTTACAGCCCTAAATATAACCTGGCTGCTGATTAAGTGGCAGCTATCACTATATATCAGTACATGCTAGGTAATTGAACAAGAAAATGGTAAAAAAATAAATAAATAAACGATAACAACTATGTAACGAGTTTCGGCCTCTAAAAGGACTTCATCAGGCTAAAGTACGATTCTTACTGATGAAATGATATATATTTGGGGGAGATATAAACACAAATGTTGCTTATCATTATGTACCAAGTTGAAATTCTGCAGATGCAGTTACGTTAAATTTAACATTTTAAAATTTAAATCTCTGACGCCCGACGTGTCTAAACATACAGTCGAATGAGATTGGTTGAGCTGTGTATCTAGACACATCAGACGACAGTAATTTTAAAATTGAAATCTTTAAAGTGCCTGCATCTTCAGAGTTTCCCCTCGATGCATAATTGTAACTGACTTCTCCGTATATATGTATGTAGAATTTTAGATATAACTAAAATATATATCTGTAAAAGGATGAATAAAGATAAACGGACAACTTATTTTAGCCGACGCGTTTCGCCAGTTCGATGAATATTTATGAGCGTCTCTTAAATTTAAAACATTTGAAAAAAAAAAAAAAACATTTTTACTTTTGTTTATAAATACATGTTGCAAAATAAATTCCTTACATTTGCTTTGATAAAGTCCATCAACGGACGAAATACATTGGCTAAATGTTTCTTTAATTTTATATTTATATAATTCCATCAATAAGAACATTACTTCAGACCGATGAAGCCCTTTTAGAAGATAGATAAAAAAAAATCCTTTCGACTCTAGGGTAGCTACAAGCCGGCCCGGTACAGTATGTGTTGCGAAACACTGCCTAACTTGCAACCCAAATCCAAACAGGGATCAGTTAACTATGTGAGAAGAAGAAAACTGTTCTCATAAGTCCTTCTCACAAAGGAAAAGTAGAGAATGGGGGAAGGCAGGACTTAAGATGGCAGTAAAAACCTTCCTGTAAAACAAATACAACAACCAGAGCGGCCTCGCTTTTGGAAAACCAGCATGGCAAACATTCCGCCTCTCACGTCTGACAACAACCTACACACACGCAGGTAATTTCACTTATTTTTCATCAGATGAAAGAGTGTTGCATGGAGGTTTTTGCACCCCCACCTTCGTCATTCAGTTCCAACTATGATGGACACGTGCAAATCAGGGAGCTCAAAGAAATCGCTTGGAAAAGAAAGTAAAGACCAGTGAAAAGAGCAAAGCGAAGAATTTAATAGACAGAAAGGAGTTGACATGTGCCAGAGAAGAGACCAAGATATCATACAACACGAAGAAATAATGATAGATGTCATAAAAGGTGGCTTTGCTGGTCAAGTCTGTCTTGGCAATACAGCAAAGAAAAGGGGCAAATAGAAGATGGAGAGAGAGGACACACACGCACATATATATATATATATATATATATATATATATATATATATATATATAATAGAAATATAGTCTTAAGGTGTGCTATATTTATGGGATAAAGTGCTCAATATCAGAGATAGAGCGTGTAAAATATAAAAGTGAACATAGAAGTCAACACATAGAGGCGACAGTCTGTTTCATGCTATATGCAATCGTCAGGCCACATATGCTGTTATTTTTCTCAGCTATTTATATATATACGGGTTAGTGGTTGCATTGTGGGTATTCTATTATGGCGGTTATTTTTTACCGGAAGTCGCTTTTGTTTATTTATTTGGGTCAAAATTATATTGCTCGTTTTATTTTTTTTTATATATTATTTATTTATTTATTAACGTAGTAAAAATTTGTTTATATCACGTATTTAACAGTTTTGTTTTGGTTTGAGAATTTGATTAAAGCTATTTGTTCAATTTTGGGTTGGTTGTTGTAGTTCATTCTAACTATTATTTTTTTTTATGGGAACAGTTTTTTAATTTGGGATTGGTTTGAATTTAGGTCAATTTATTTTATATTTTTTTCTTTTCGGTTTTCGGTTTTTAAGCAACATAGTATTTATTTATTTTATTTTATTTTTTTTTATTAGTGTATTTGTTTGTTTTTATTTTTTTCGTTTTTCATTTTTTTAGGTTACGTAGTAAAAATTTATTTTCATGCCTGCATTATGAGATGAGCTTGGATCTTTTATTTAATAATTTATTTTGGTCGGGGAAGGTAATGATAGCTATTTTCCTCCAAGCAAAAGTTTGCAAGATTTTTGATTGGTTGTTGTAGGCTGATGACTTTTTCCCCTTATCTTCCAAGATATTTTGATGTGATGTGCGTTTTGTTTTTATTCCCAGATATACTTAAAAGCATAGTACTGTTCCGTTATATTTACTATTTGTGAACGATGTTTTTGTGTATAATTTCTTTTGCTTCAGGGTCCTTCAGTTACTCCTATGTATACTTTTTTTTTCTTCATTATCTGGTGATTTTTATCAACTTGGTATATTACGTTGTTTTGTAAACAATTTCCGTTTAATAGAATACCCACAATGCACCACTAACCCGTATATATATAAATAGCCGAGAAAAATAACAGCATATGTGGCCTGACGATTGCATATAGTATGAAACAGACTGTCGCCTAGATGTTGACTTTATGTTCACTTTATATATATATATATATATATATATATATATATATATATATACAATAATAATAGGCCAGTTAATAAAATTTGAGGAATAAACAACAAAATGATAACAATATTGACAATAAGTTTGATGATATTAATTATAATTCCAACTTTAAAATCTTTCTCTGTGTTTCAATTTATTCAAAAGTCTAATATATAATAAATATCATCAATCTTATCAATATTCTTATCGTTTGTTGGCTTTTTATTCCACAAATTTCAGCACATTTCCATAATTCCTAGATAACATTTATATATATATATATATATATATATATATACACTTTATACACATTCACACACACATATATATATATATATATATATATATGTGTGTGTGTGTGGGCTTAATAGGCAGATTAATGAAATTTGAGGAATAAAAAAAAAGCCAACGAAATGAGAACTAAATTGGTAATGAATTAATGAGATATATATATATATATATATATATATATATATATATATATATATATATGCTGACTAAACTGACACAAAGAAAAAATTTTAAAGTCGAAATTTTTGGATACGCCTTTAAATTCTTTCTTTTCATCTTTCAATTTAGTCAAAAGTCTAATATATAATAAATATCAGCAATCATTATTGCCAATATTGTTATCGTTTTGTTGGCTTTTTATGCCTCAAATTTTATTAACCTACCTATTAAATCTATCATATATATATATATATATATATAGCAAGATTTTGCATGCAATATGGACAGAACATGTAATCCATTGTACAATTAATAAAGACAAGGATTGTGTCGTTTAGCGAGTGGTCAGTGAGTTAATGCCTTTTTAATATGTTAGCGAAGTGAGTCCGCCATTAATTACATTAACTTAATTGATTTATTCTTTGAATGACTATTTTACAATATTAATTCAGCTGCATTAATAATTTAAAAAAGGTTCGATCTGCAGTAAAAATTTTCTGAAATCTTCTGAGATATTGCTCTACTTATTGAAGCAATAGTCCATGTTACGGAAAAACAAAAACAAAAAGAAAAATACATTAATAGAAACTGTGAATTACTACATTACTACAATATTCAAAATCCAGGGTCACATTACTGCACGCTCAAAAAAAAAAAAAAAAAAAAAAAAAAAAAAAATCTTGACTGTTAAAGATGTTTTATTACAAAGTGTGTTATTACACTTTGTAATAAAACACTTTCGACAAGTATCACATTCATTTTCGTCTTGGGAAAAAAAGGCTATATATATATATATATATATATATATATATAAAAAATCAATCTTATTGCCAATATTTTTTTTCTGATTTTGCTGACCTTTTTTAACCCTCAAATTTTATTAACCGGTCTATTAAATCTACGCTTTAAAAAACACGTGGACCATCTTTCGTTTTATATATATATAAAATACTAAAAAGAAAAAAAATAGTGGGCAAGACGAGAGTCAAAATGCTTGGATATTTTTAAAAGTGCTCAATAAACAATTTAGAAAAATTGAATTTGTAGAGCTGGTAACTAAATATAAGATTAGGAAAAATCCACGCATGACGCACTACCCGGGTTTCGACCTTACGGTGTTGTCAGGACATATATATATATATATATATATATATATAACACACACACACGAGTAGAATGTGAGTTTTTATGATTAGTATTCTATGCAAAAAAAAAAGAAAAAAAACTGGTAATTGTTATTATTATTATTTTTTTTTTTTTGAAGCGGTTAAAAATCATTCATTTTCGGTTAGATGTCGCATTCTACACAGGTAAATTTGGCTGGAGTTGTTAAAATTCATGCATTTCCGGTGACCGTATCCTGCCTGACAGGCCTACATTCTCACGGTACATTTGGCCTACCTTAACAGTAGAGGTAAGCTCCTTAAGCCTGCCTCCCGTAGCCTAGATTCTTTCTTTCTGTTGCTACAGCAGAACGTGTCATGATCAGAAGCACTGGTCGCAATATACACGAGCGATATGGAAAAAAAAAATCAGATTTTTCATTAAAAAATTCATGGGTCGCACTTTACATCAAGTAGGCTTGTGTGTGTGTGTGTATATATATATATATATATATATATATATATATATATATATATATATATATATACCGATAAAATCAAAAAAAGTCACCTTCCAGACAAATCGACCCTGGTGAGAAAGCGAACATTCTAACCCCTCGGCCACGCGACCATATATGTTTATTTTAATACCTATATTCGACTTATATAAACACGGATAATAAAATTTGGAAATGAAAATATATTTAAAGAAATTGATATGTGGGGAAAAATTTGTAAAAGGAAAAAATTAAAACATCCGAGTTCCGAGTAGATGAAAAAAATCGCCAAACATCGTAATGATAAAAGAAAGCAAAACAATCGAGTAAAATAAAAAAAAAAAACCGTAAAGTGATCGATAAACTAAGTAGAGCAGAGTATAAAAATGGATTAAACCCGACAATTATTTAATATATTTTCTGTTTAGACGTTAATAGATACATTTTATTTTAAAAAGTTCTGTTTTTAATTAAACATTAATTACATTTACCTACCTGAATGTTCGAAAAATTTCATAGAAGCACATATTTTCTATGAAATTTCTCGAACATTCAGGTAGGTAAATTTAATTAATACTGTTTAATTAAAAACAGAGCATTTACTTAAATAAAATGTATCTATTAAAATTATGTGTGAACAGAAATTTTTATATATTATAAAATTAGGGTATATGATCCCTAATTAGTTTAAATTATTGACAATTGGAAAACGTTCATGAAACATTTTCATGTTTTCGAAACAATATACTTCCATGAACGTTTTTCAGTTGTTTATATATATATATATATATATATATTATATATATATATATATATATTCAACCGAAAGCAGTACTGGCAACTCGCTTAATGAATGCCTTGTAGGGAAACGGCTTATATTGCCATGACCAATGTTTGTCTCCATATTATTTCTTCCAGTCCCTATTCTGTCATCTATTTACAACATAATGTTGTCAGATACATTAGTCGCTGTTTTCCCTGTCTTGACTATATCTTGTGAGTGTCAAATTCTCCAAGCTCTCCTCCTTTATTATGTATCCTAGAAATTTCAACTCATTCTGATTCTAAATGTAAGTGTTCTTTTTGTTTCCATTTTCCTTAAAAATTTCTAGTTGCTCACATGTTCCATCCATGGTAGTCTCATTATCCTTCTGTACAGCCACATCTCTGTTGCTTCAAGTTTTCTTTTCATCTGTGAGAAAACTGTTCTGTAATTCACTGCCATATAAGAGAACTGATATTACGTAGCAGGTCAACATTTTATATCTAATGAAATTTTCCTATTTCTTAATACTTTGCTTAGGCTTTGGAAGACCACTTTTGCTATTCCAATGCACCTTCGGATTTTGGTGTCACATCGCCGATCGCACCCAGAACTTTCAATAATCGAGATGAGCGGATGTTCCCTCAGGGAATGTCCCGTGCCTTGAGCACCGATTCGGACTTAAATTCAGCTCAGACCTCAAATGGATATCGTACAGTCGATCCACCGCTAAAGAGGCTGAAAAAAAAAAAAAAAAAAAAAAAAAAAAAAGGACGGTTCCCAGTTCCGCTCCAGCAAGTACCCGACTCCCCCTGCTATCCTCTGCTTTTACAGATGAAGGCTGAAAATGGAATGTTGCTGCCATATATGAATTAGGAGCGGCCCAGACTTCTTTCCAATTTCCAGCCTCCCGAATCGTTGATGAATCATTTCCCCACTATTACTCACGGAAGGGTTCTGTGAGTAATAGTGGGGAAATGATTCACTAGCCTCTTGCTGCCCTATCGTTATTTGGAGAGTGTTCAGACGAACTTACACTCCTTAGTTATACCAGTTCTAATCTTTACGGCTAAGAACCCCCACCCCATTTCACGCACATTGTAGTGAACCCACACTCATTCTCTTCGTATTCCTTTGGCCAGATGTAAGTTCCATTCGAGCAGCTCGAATTATGACACCGACTCTCAATAGGATCCTTCCCCAATTATTACCTGTTCAAATCTAGGGTTAACCATTATCGTCCACACATAACTGCATAAGCTGTACTTCTTACTCTGTAATCCTCTAGTTAGAGTGGCATTCGGGCCTTGTACAAAGCGAACATTAACGTAAAAAAAAAAAAAAAAGAAAAAAAAAAGTCATCTGTTAAAACATTTCCCAGATACTTAAATATCGATGCGTGATTGATTTTGGCATCATTCGAATCTTGGACTGTTTCTTTTTGCGAACAACCATACATTCTTTGTTTTGTTTTTTACATTTGAAAGTTAGTCCTTCTCGCTTTCCTTTACTAACTTGTCCCGGTGTTCCTGTTGTTTTTCTGTATCTGCCATTAACACATTTTAATGAATTTGGCGGAGTTGAAGGCATTCCAAGTTTTATCTATAAAAAAGGACTTTATTTTTAATTTTTTTTTTTGAGTTGGTTAAAACCTTAGTGAAAGCTAAAATTGTGCGAGGCAGATTGAGTGGACCATTTGAAAGGTAAATGTATTTTTAGCGATATACTGATTAACACGAACAAGTGCTTTAATGAACAAACCTGTTTCTTTGAGAAACTTACCATTATACTGTGGCAGGCATCTTAACTAAGAGTCTTTTTTTTCTTTTTCTTAAGGATAGTGTTGAATGTAAGCAGTTAAATATAAATTGTTGCAATAAAAAGTTAAAAACAATTACACAGATACCAAATGGTAGGCACCTTAGATAGAATACTTAAATTACGTTGTTACAGCATCAACAAAACATAAAGAATATTTGTTCATCAAATTTATATATATATATATATATATATATATATATATATATATATATATATATACATTATAGAAAGATAAAAATATATATATATATATATATATATATATATATATATGAAAGACACCCAAAATATTTCTAGTAAGCTTTTTATTTTAGATTTAATTCCAAATTAATAGATTAAAATTTAATTTTTCAATAAGGAAATATTTTACTGAATTTAAATTGACTGGAATGAGTTTTTTTTTTTTTTTTTTTTAAATCTCGCTAAAATCGGCCATATTGATAATTCTGTCAATAGCATAATTCTCTTAAAAATATTTCAATTTTTTCTTTTTTATTTTAAAAAATACTTTTATGTGCCGTGTCCTTTCAGGGCGTAGGTGATCATGGCTCTTCACAACTTATCCTTTGTAGCCCTTAATAAATGGTCCTTTTTCTATATCTCCTAATCCCTGTTCTATGAACCATTTACCTAAGCTTCGTTAGCTCTGTCCCTCTTGCCTTGAATGTGCTGTGAGTGTCAAATTTTCCGAGCTCTCTTTCCTCATTATGTACTCTAGAAATTTCAACTGCCTATTTCTGATGCCACGTACGGTATAAGTGTCTTTTTGTTTTCATTTTCTCTAATACTTCGTGCTAGAAGTCTTTCAAGTTACTCAATTTTTACCCCAGGTGAATTATGGAATTTTATTGATAGTGCTATCATCGTTGTCGATGGCTGGTTTACCCAATAACCTATTACGGAGATAACATCTAGGAGGGGTAATATTAAATAATCGACATACAATATACCCATCAGGCGCATTTTTCTTATCACCAATATTTGTAAAAACCTTATTGTGGAATACTAGTATGTTGTTTGGGTAGAAATAAGTCACCATTATGTTGTAGGTATCAGCTCTTTTGTTGTGATGTGCATAGACATTGTAAATGAAATATTTACGGCTTCCTGGAACATTTATTCCGAAAACAATATTGGCGGACTCGTGTGATCCCAGATAAAAATAAAGGAACACAAAACAATGGATATAAAACAAACGACAATCCATGTTATTAACAAAAGAAATTACATGTTTACACAATTTTAATGAAAGGAAAAATAATTAAAACTAGCTATAAGATTGTACTTGCGTGTGTGTGTGTAATAAACGAGGGTGATAAAAATTGTAAATATCTATAAATTTTTACATCATGAAGTTTTTAGTAGATTCCCCTTAGAGTTTGTGGTATTTTGGTAAATGTAGGATTGGGTGAAGAGGGATGAGTACTTGTGGTGAATGAGTAAATTGTAATGAATGAATGGGTCGCGAATCAGATCAGCTAGGTTTAGGGTAGTCCGTGACGACCGGCCTCAACCCACTTCCACTTCGGCCTTGTGCCAAAATTGTATGTAAAAATACAGTGAATATACATGTGTATGTATGTGCGTGTGTAAAAGGTTTTAAAAGTCAACAGAGGACCAAGGAAGCGAGCGCGCCCTGTCGGCAACCGTATAAAAAAAAAAAAAAAATCAAAAAACAAAATCAACGTTGACTACATCTGGAAGCAAGAGTTAAAAAAACAGAAAGAGAGAGAATATGATTGCCTTTTTACAGACTTAAAGAGCGCCCCCTAGTGAGCGTTTTTTGGCAAAGCCAAGTGGTATAACCTACAACCTATACGTAAAGAATATAAAGTCCAAATGTTTGCGGATGATGTCACCTTGTATACATTCACTTTAGGACATAGCTGAATATGATGAGACAAGGATGGGAGGGGGGAACTGGCCACTGGCACGAGGGCGGGCTTCAACTTCGCTTCAAGGGACGTTTGCAAAAGTAACATGAGGGAGATAGACATGGACATCGAGAGGCCAACGAACGCTCACTCAGGAGACGATATTTACACGGAGCGAGGAGAGAAAAAATGGAGCTTGCTGCCGGCGTGAAGCATGCTGGGGAAAAAGAAAACAGCAGGGGGAGAGCGTCTTTACATGTATTGGCTGCAATCGAGACTATCACTCCTGTATGAACCTATACAGCCCTCAGCAGCTTAGGTATCATTTTTGGGCACATATCCACGGTCTCTCGAGACCAGTGGTTCACAAACTTTTTTCTCTGGGCTGCATTTTCTGAAGGAAAATTTGCTCGCGCTTCAAATTTTAGGTGATAAAAAGTACATTTAAAATTTTAAAAAATGGAGAGAGGGTTAAAGGGAGATAACCACGAATTCGAGATCAAAACATTATCATCGATAACTCTCTCCTCCAATTTGCGGACCCTAGTTACTATATTCTTAATACTTGATATAATGCAAAAAATATCACAATGATAAAATCTGTCAATAATTATTTATACTGGGACTCATACATGCATAATAATCGATATTAATATTTTAAATTTGGAAATCATATTTATTTTTTTGGTACCAAAATGGCTTTTTAAATCACTGGCCTACGTTGAAATAGATTTTGGAAGGAAAAAGAGGTTATCCAGCAATACATTTTGGAAAAAAAATTTTATTACCAGTAATAAAAAATTTCGTCGGCATTAAAAATAACGGATTGAGGCTGATATGCCCGTAAAACAAAGTAAACCAAATTAGGTTAAAACCAAACCCAGACATTTTTTTCTAGGCTGCATTTTCGAATTTAAATTTACTCACGCCTCACCAAATTTGATGTGATAAAAGTATACTTTTAAAATAAAAATAAAAAAGATTTAAGGGAGATAACCGCGGATTCAAATCATAACTTTAATACTTAATATAATGTAAAAATGATGAAATCGGTCAATAATTATTTATAACTATATATACTGCAACTCATGCAAAAAAAAAAAAAAAAAAAAAAAAACAGATTAAAGGGAGATAACCACGGATTGAAAGTCAGGACATTATCATGGATAACTCTCTCTTCCAATTTGCGGACCCTAGTTACTGTATTCTTAAGACTTGATATAATGCAAAAATATCAATAATGATAAAATCGGTCAATAATTATTTATGACTATTTATACTGTAACTCACGTATTCAATTACAAGTAATCCATAATTAATTTTTTGAAACTGTTTTTAAATCTTTGATTGTTTTTCAATAATTCCACCTCACCTGTTATCCTCTTCCGCCGCAATTATGAGGCGCGTCACACCGTTTGGGAACTACTACTCAAGATCGACAGATGACACATTACAAATATGACACACTAAATTTTTACGGCACTCAGATACATTATCATTTTATGAATCGAGCATAAATACAAACGGTAGACACGTGATGGCTAGAAAACCAATGAAAACAAACCAATATAGAATTTAAAAACTGTAACGGAACTGCGCATTTTTTTTTCACATGCCGACAAATTTCTGATGACGTTAACAATTAAGTAACGAAATACGTTAAATTCATGATTTCCATAACCTCTTATATAATCATCAAGTCTCCTGAAAAGTGGATTTGATTCTAGGAAAGTCCAAATAGAGTCATTTAACAGTTCAATGAACAAATTTAACGATAAACACAAGAACGCCGCCGCCCGATCTTTTCATACCTAAATGACACAAACGGCTTGCCTTAAAAACGTAACCTTCCTGAATTACCTGGTCGACCGATTTTTAACGAAGTATGATCTTTCTTTTATATATACGAAGGTAAGTCAAAAATTATCCACATAACATGTCTTTGGACAACAGTGCGGATATTTCTTGACTTTCCCCTCGTATTCATATCGATGTGCGTGTATTTGTGGGTAAGTATAGGTATTTACCAGAGTGCCAAAGTCTTTACCGAATGTGATACAACGTAAAGTGAGTTTAACGCCAATACCGTGGAAATATTGCCTAAGCCTCCTCGGCACTTCCCTTCTTGGGGACGCCACAGGCACCGGGCAATGAACCCAGTCCCCTCCCGAAGGAGAAGTACTGTATGAAGTGGTGATGGCGGTGAACATAATATCTTTTAAACTCCCTTTCGCCTGTCCAAGGTAAGTATATAAATTTCGACATGTAAAATATATTTATTGTGTATTTAGGCAGTAATCCTTCATTTACGCATGTTTCATTAAAAACGACAAATTTTTCTTGTGCTCGAACAAGGATTTGGACAGTTTCTGCATACTCTGTGTTCAAAAAAGAAAACACTTGTTCGAACAAAATTTTTTTTTGAACACAAACGAAATAAATATAAAATATTTTAATCGTAGTACCTATGTCTGTCTATTTTAATACGGAAATATATATATATATATATATATATATATATATATAGTCGATAGATCCCGTCGATGATTCGATAGTATGATTGGAGCAGCAGATCCAATTTTTAAAAACCGAACAGCCCCGACACCGGCACATGAGATTTGATTATAGTGGTGAAGGCCTCGTGCAGGACCATCCACACTTTTAAAGGGACGAATACAGAGACCTGGTGCAACCATCTGCCATATATGGTTCTGTTTGACCCTCCGCAGGCT
>CAHIKZ030004626.1:4765000-4887500 GCA_903632075.3 Acanthosepion pharaonis | reverse complement strand
ACTCTCTGCTTGCAGAGAGGAACCCAGACGAAGCTCCGCCGAAGGGGTAGGGTTTCGTTGTGGGAGGGGTTGACAGAACTGGCCCGCCTCGGCGGGTTTGGATGGTTATTTATTTTTGGCTGGGCCTACGGGCTCAGAGATACCCACATTAAAAAGGTCTTGTGCCACATTCGATCCCCGTGGGTGGATTGATAAATACCATCAAATGCTTTCTTAAAATCAACGAAATTGTGAAACAGGACGTTCTAGTTTTGCAGAGGTTTCT
This sequence comes from Acanthosepion pharaonis, assembly GCA_903632075.3. Classification (NCBI taxonomy): domain Eukaryota; kingdom Metazoa; phylum Mollusca; class Cephalopoda; order Sepiida; family Sepiidae; genus Acanthosepion; species Acanthosepion pharaonis. The sequence goes on along the minus strand of CAHIKZ030004626.1, from coordinate 4,887,235 downwards.
CTATGAGAACCCTACGGTTGAAGATTTGTTTCCCTGCATTCCGTTCGGCTCTAAAACCTGTCTGCTTTTCTGACTGTAGTTCTTCAGCCTTGGATTTTAGACGGTTGAGCATAATACGGAGCATGGTCTTTGCTGGGGTGACTGATCAGGCTTATTGTTCTGTAATTCTTGAATTACTTGAGATTACCCTTCTTTGGTCGGGGTATCTCCAGTGACTGGGTTCTTTCTTTTGGTCAACAACTTCTATTTTCAAATCCGCTGTCATAGAGCTGTCAGGGTCCTGACAGTTTCTTAACCTCTATTTTTCACCACATTGTCCACTCCGGGTGACTTGCCAGGTTTCAGGCTCCTGACTTCTGATTATAGCTCCTCCTTCAGTATTGGCGGACCTTCTTGCAGTAAAGAGGTATCTGGATGGAGCTTGTATTTGGTCCGCCTATTTAGAACTTCCACTGTCTCTCAGTAGATTACCATCTTCGTCATCTATGACAGCTGCTCTTGGCTGGCTGGTCTAGGTGAGGGATTTGAGGGCATTGTAGGTGTTCTTGCTGGCACCTGATTTTATGCCCTTCTCAATGGCGCTGAACTGCTTTTCTATTCACTGCTCTTTGTAGGCTTTTAACTTTTTCGTAACCTCTCTGTGCACATTTTGGTACTGCGTTCAAGCTTTATCACCTGAGTGCTTCTTCCCTCTTATCTCTTGTTGCACAAATTCAAGACATCTTTTGTGATCCATGACTTATTTTGTTCAGTGGCTTTCCCAGAATATTTTCAGCTGTTCGGAGTAGGACTTCCTTGATGTTGAATGTAAGCATGTCTACTCGATACCAAGATTTAAATTTAAAATTTTTGAAAATCAAACTTGACTGGAAAGCAAGAAGCTGGAAAATAGTTCCACAGGCGAAAGGTACGAAAAGATAAAAACTGTTAGCATAGAACTTATGAATACTTATAACAATTTCAACTGTAAAATGATGAGACCTAGCTGCCAATCTAGTACTGCACTTAAATTTATGAAGTCAAGGTACCAAAAAGGGAAGATCAGAAAAATTACCATGAAAATATTTATAAAAAAATACACAGGAAAGCTGTTATATAGAAATAAAGTGTCGCTGCCGACACTTGAGTTTGAACATAGATCACCAGTGAGCAAACACAAGCGATCCCATTATAGAATTAAGATGACCACGTGACCATAGAAGAAACGCGTAAGTAGGAACTAGCTTGGCGTCTAATTGATTGCTATTTCTAGTCTAACTTCTATTACTATATGAATCAATATCTCTATTCTATCCTCTATTGCTACACGGACTGCTATTCTCTATACTATTTCACTATACGGTGGTTACTATTCGAGCGAGTATTATCGAGCAAGTACTATTAGTGCAAGTGATATTCGAAGGCGTCTGACACCAGTATTGTTCAACGGCGTTACTGTAGTTGTATCTGCGTTTACAAAGTCTCTACTACAACAAGCATTACGAAAGTGGCAATGAATATTCATTGACAACACAAAAGTGGCAACGAGTGTTCGTTGACATCATAAAAAAAAAGCTATGTTAAGGTGGTGGGAAAGTGACTAAAACCGAGATGCCAGGTCAAGACCAAAAAGATAGCAAATTTTTCTTTGGATTTTATCATGAATTTCTGAATACATTGCAGAAGCACCAGACCAGATGTAGCAGCAATATTCAATGCATAGATTGAATGGTACAAGATAAACATTTTCTAGCACGTCACAGTGAACCAACCCAGTGCTTTGCATGATGTGTCCTTCTTTTTTTTCACACACAGTTATATTTAAAGAAGTTAAAATCCATGTCCTATCAGATTTCCAAAGAGGGTAAATTGTTGCAGCAATGATGGCTTGAGTTTTAGCTAATTAAAAGTGCTGAATTATTTAATCCTTCAAGAGGTACAGTCTCTAAAATCATGTTGGTAATCCAAAACCAAGGTAAAGTCAGGTTTGGCAAGCATAATTCTAGATAGACGGTAAAGCTCACACAAAGGAACCATAGTATAGTGAAAAATGCAGTCAGTTTGAGATTATTATGCGAATCAAAAACCTCAGTAACTCAAATTTACTTTTAACAATTTTTTCTCAACTTATAGTTTCATTGTTATATTTTCAAGAGTCCACTTTTATCATTCAATAATCTCTGAAGTTCCTATGACATCTCCAATGTGATATGTTTCTATGACATCTCCAATGTGAACATTCCCTCACTCAATAACTTCATTATTTTCTGTTTTTCAGCATTTGTTAGATCCTTTCCACTACCCATGTTTCAACATATTATTGAAAACAAAAAGAAAATAGTTTTTATTAGATTTCAGAAGCCTTAAACTAGTATTAGTTTAATCTGCATAATAACTTCAGACTGAAGTTTTATTCAATAATTTCAATAAAGCACGTAGAAACTACCTAAAATATTATCTCAAGCTTTTTTTATGTCTAAATTAATCATTTAAAATTTCATGAAAACTTTTCAAAGTTAGAGTTATTGAGATCTATGTGATATGCCTAATAACTTCAGACGGACTGTAACTTCTAAAAACCATTGAAATCATAAATGTGATAGTAGAGCAAAACCACTACCTTACCAATCCTATGTCAACCAAAATTGTTCATTGGGAGCTTCATAATGCTAGATACTATGGGAGTGGAGGGCTGTAACTGCTAAACCTATCCTATTCCCCATCATAAATGGTAAGCGGAAATAATGGTGTTAAGGGAAGCATGACGACAATAAAAGAATTTCCTGAACTGTTACACATGATGTCATCACGGGCTATTTTAAACTTTCAGCTTTCTAAAGAATACTGGGGTGTAGCTGAGGAAACCTTTCTTACCACACAGATACCACATAGTTCTTGAAAGTGACAGTCAAAAGTATTTGAACAAAACAAAGCAAACCTGAACTTTAGACAGTTTATCCATAATTTCAATCCTAAACACCTTATGCAAAAATTGAAAATAAAACACAATGAAAGATTAGACAGACTTTGTAGTTGCCTAAGTACATGGTTAAGTAATTCTTTTAGTCTTGCTATGATCTTGTGGAGAAGTGGTAAGTTTGGTAAGCAATATCTGTTGCATTAATATTTTGGTTAACTTAAGTATGACAATTTAGTTCACCAAGAGATATATGTAACATTTAAATTAATATAAAGAGGGTGTTCCAATAACTTGGACCAATTTTAAATGTCAATTAAGTTTAAGTGTATAATGTTTTTTCTTTCTTTCAGATTTAACAACTTAAGTCTTTGGCAATTTCAACCATGGAACGATTAACAATCAAACAAAGTGTTAAAGTTATCAAAGCCTATTACGAAAATGGCTTTATTGAATGAGAAGTTCTCAGGTTGCATCATCTCGCAAAACAGTGAAGTCAATTGGCCACCATGATCGTGCGAGTTGACGGCTTTAGATTTTTTCCTTAGGAGTCATCTCAAAAGTAAGGTTTATGCCAACAACAATTCAACAGCTGAAGGATGAGATAATAAGGCATATTGGTGAGATTGAGGAGAAACTATGCAGAGATGTCATCAAAAATCTTGACCATCGAATGGAGGTGTGCCACTGAAACGTTGGCAGACATTTATGCGATATTATTTTTCACATATAATTGCCGTATCTTAAATTACATCTTCCAATAGAGAAAGAAATTTTCACCAATAATACTGATTTATTTATTGCTGACTTTGATCCATCTTAATAAAACACCATATATATATATATATATATATATATATATATATACACACACACAGTGGTGGACTCTCCCGTCAGATTCAACATATAAGGGTCAAGCAGCATGAGGGTAATATGTAAATGCAGAACCAACCGCACTTTTTGAAGGGCTGAATACAGAGACCTGGTGCACTACATGCTACAAGGTTCCCAAACGACCGTCCACAGGTTTTGAATTCAGATTGTCTTTCTCCTAGACCAGTTGCCATCCAGAGCTATAGAACCCAGTGTCCTGCTATTTACCCATAGATGGAGGGAGAAGAAGAAGATTCATATCTTTCCCAAGGGTATTAGCACAGAATGCAATGGATTTGACTGGAATTCAAACTCTGCTCTCAGATTCCTCAATCTGAGCTGCTATCCACTACTCATATATGAAGGAAAGATACATAACAAAATAGAAAAAAGTTTTGGCGCAATGTGTTTTATCCCTTAGAACTTCTTCAGACCAGTTTTGTTTACAGTGATGTGACTACACATGCACATAACAGAGATGCTGGGAATTTTAAATTTTGAAAATATAGCGTTTAAAGTCGTGTGTGTGTGTGTGTGTGTGTGTGTGTGTGTGTGTGTATCACTTCAACCATAATTTATATTGGATACCCATATTCTGATAGATTTGCCACTTATTTTAAATTGTATTTTATGTCCTCCATGAACTTGAACGTTTGAGAATGTTTTTGCATCAGGATGGATTTGAACCTGCATCCCCGTTTTTCAGAAGAAATCACTGCTTAATCCAATGTGCTTTGACCACTTGGGTATGATGAGTTTCACAATCAAGATTCTATTTACCCTTAAATCACATCAACACATAATATATACTTTTGCACATAAACAATGCTATTATATATAACTTCTACTATTCTTGTTCATTTTTCTTTGAAATGATTTTTGTAAAGACACTCCTTGTTAATAAGCTAGTCTATTTCTCTGACCCTGAGGCCCACGAAACATCTACATGGATAATCTTAGACAGCCCACAAGTTAATCAGAGAGAGAGAGAGAGAGAGAGAGAGAGAAAGGATATAATTCCTAGAAAGCAAACGTATGAGCAGTCAGAAATTATTCATTTCCAATTTGCCCAGAAGGACTTCACGATGATGCAAAAACATTCCAAAAATTTCAAAAACATGAAAATTGATAGACAGACAGCATCCAGTTTCAAAATCAGGACAAGAAAAACTGAAAAGAACACTTTTCCTTACATAGATTTTTGTATGTTAGTTAGAAATAAAACTGGTGTCAAAAGATAGAAATGTTACAAATAGATGTGTACTAGTTTACGTAAACAGCATCTGCCGATATATGCGAGTTATTAAATGGTTGCAATTTGCAAAAAAAAAAAAAAAAAAAAAAAAGTGGAAATAGCCAGTCACACTATATACAAAACTCATGCAAAAATGTTAATCTGACAGTTTCTCCTACAGGATTTCATGAAGTTTAGATAAAGAGAATTAATTATTAAATCGATCATTTTTGTATTAATTCCTGAATAATGACAATCCCTTTCTTCCTGATTTTCAATGCATTTCCGGAGTAAAATTATTAGCACTACATTTATATTATAATACATAATAGCCCTGTTCTGACTAATGCGAGCATTAATTCTCGGCCAGTGATAATCCCTTTCCACCTAATTATCAATGCACTTAAAAATCTTTAATCTATTCACATTAAGGATTTAATTGCCCTGCACTGTCTCTATATACTTGCATTAATTCCTGACAATCATTACCATGTTCTATATATACTAGTAGCATGGCCCGGCATTGCCCATGCTTGATTAAAAAATAGTACGACTAATACAGCAATCACTATCACTTGACTTAAAATATTTTTGCCCTTCCTTGCCTTTAGAGGAGTGCCCTTTGCCGTGCTGATGTTGTTACATGCCTTACTTCTTGCCTATCTGACACTGCCAACTTTTTCTAAGCTCTATAGTAAACATTAAATCTGTTATGAAAAAAGAACTAAACAAAATAAACACAATATCATCAGCTTTAAAAAACCGGAAAAAACATTTTTAAGGGTTGACCGATTGTCCATTTGCACTCTGTTTGGGGGGTGCTCAGAGTTGAAACTTCACATGATGACTCCCAATGGCCTCTTCATAAATCCGCTCGGTTTTCGCTAAAAACCAACATGCGGTTCAAACGCAATCTGGGCGTATCGGTTTTTGGGTTTTATCGATTTTCCGTGCTTTTAGGGGTCCGTGGTCATGAAACTTCTGGATAACACTTCTAATGGTAGACTCTAAGAGGGTGTCAAAAAGCAGAATTTTTTCGATTATCGATTTTTTCGGAACCTGATTCCGAACTCAAAAATCGGGCTCCGTCATGTCCTTACGGCAGCCATTTGCAAACTTGTGTTGAAAACTGCATCGAAATCGAGTGAGAAATGTGGCCTGGGTGAGGTAACAACGCCCACGACAGACACACAGACAGACAACATGAGAAATATAGATAGTAGATATATATATATATATATAAAACATGACCTGAAGATTGCATCCAAACATGAAACTGCTGACATCAGTGTGTACTTTTTATATTTATACTATATCCCTGATATTAAACACTTCTACCCATAAATATAGCATACTATATATATTATGTTTTTAAAAATATTATTCCATCACTACATAAGAGTTCTCATGTTACAAAAACAGAAGCTGAAAACTTCAATTTAATTATAAAAATTAAATTATTTTAAAGTAAAGTACCTAGTTCCTCAAGTGAATTTTATAATTTAACAAATTTTGTAATTTACGAAGCTTTATAAGCATATACATTCATAATATTAATTTTTAAGGCAACGGAGAAAACCAATCATTTTAATAAGGGGCGATAGGGTTTACATTTTCATTGACAACTATTGTATCAACTTATTAGTTATTTTTGAAAAGAGGTTAAGTCAAGGTATGGTTGAGGTGCCTATTTTCAAATGAATGATGACATCCGTTCAACACATATCATCTGGTCTATTTCAACAACAGAGAGCTTTTGACACAAAAATACTAAAGAACTCCAGATTATTAACCTAATGGTTCTTTCCTATTTTTCTATATATTTGCACATACATATATATATATATATATATATATATATATATATATATATATATATAAGGGTTATGACGTTTTTGTAACCCTTTGTTCCTGCGCCATAAATTGATGAACTTTTGTTCAAAAGTAATGAAAAGGGCATTAATTTGTTTTAGTTCTTGAAAGGTCATCCCATAAACTGAAAATTTGATTTTACCACATACACAATAAGTGTAAAAATCAAAATATTTCAACAGTTTTATTTTTCAATTTGCTAATAATGTAATTGGATAGTACTTATAACAGATTAACATGAAAAATTACAAATAAACAAAAACAAGTTCTAGAAGCCTCGAGGAAGTTCTAGAAGGCTCCAGAAAGTCATAGTACTACCATAGTTACATATGATTTGAGAAATTTTGTGTTGGGGATGACATTCTTTTTTAAATAAACTGTATCTTCAGGCCATGGTTTATATATATTTTCCTATATATATTATTTTATATGTGCAGTACTTATTGGAAAGTGTTCAATATCAGTGATAGAGCTAACATATTCAGTTGTATGGATATGAGTTTGTGACCCTGGGTTTCACAACTATATTATATATATATATATATTATATAAATATATACTAGTTTTAGGATTATAAGAATTGCTAAAATAAAACTTTACACCTTAGCTTAATTGAAAGATTTTTCAAATTCACTCCCCACTTGAGAAACCCAGCAAATATATCATGAATTATTACTGCAACAATGAAGATGCTGATTGAAACACCTAATAAATTATCAATAATACTTAAACAACATTATTTTTGTTTGAACCCTGTTGAGGTTGATTATGGAGGTAGCAGTTTTTGTGACTAATACCAAGGCATTATAGCAGAGTAGTTGGTCCAAGGAGTCATACACCTGTTCACAAGACATTTTTTTGTCTCCATAATTAATAAATGTAGTAAGAGCAAAGGGAGAAATTAACTCATGCCTTTCCCAAAGTCATGAGTATAAAATGAATAATACCAGTTTTTTTTTTATATCAGCAGCCATTGTAATACATTCACTCTCATACATACATATATATATATATATATATATATATATATATATATATGAAGAAGCTGTAAAACAGCAAGACAGTCTGTAGATGACACTATATATATATATATATATATATATATATATGTGCACGTGTGTGTGAGACACTGGTTGAACTGAAGAAAAAATTATTCAAACTTCTATCTTCCTCTGTCATTCTTACACATTTTATTCTCTCCAATACATTCTTTGAAGAATATTTAAAAAAAATTCAAAATGTCACAATTATCAGCAGAGTTCAAATTTCAGCTAAAGCTGCCTATAATAAATTAGGCCCTAATACTCATGAGAATGGTATTAATACCAATCGCTAAATATAGTTACAAAAGGTCTCATCTCTGGTATGCCACAATAGATGACAGAAGAGAATAGATGACCAAGCAGTTTCCCAAACTACCCAGGCAGTAGTAAAAGCTAAATGTGATAAACTCAGTGTGAATCTCAATGGTCAGTCATATTAAAAATATTTGATTAAAAGGACAATCAATTTTATTAAATTGTCATTGACCTTATCTTGTATCCAAGAATTTAATTTCTTTGCTGATTGCTTCTTTTATGATTATGGCGTTGATGACTAAATTCGCTGCCAACATGTACAGGTTAAGGACTAGAAACTGACAGTTTCACCAAAACCTGCTCCTGTCATTCATTCCCAATTGCTGTTTGGCTTTGTAAGAGTTGGTTGAAAGTGAAAGAAAATCAGAGTAGAAGAAAGTTGGCATGAATTTGTTTAAGGTGGACCTCAACTTGCCAGGATGTGACCCACACATTTGATTTCATGACCATAGCCTGTGTCACGTATGAAATGAGACATTTAGAATTCAGTTATGAAACAGGAACGGACTGCCGCTGACTGTTATAATTTAGTGTGGCACCTTCTGTAGCATATCCGTCATGCGTAGCCCACTTCATCTGCTTCTTTAACTGTTGAGATCTATTGTAATCATCATTCCGCTCGTACCACCATTTGGGTCTTTGGTGTTGGCCATGCTTAGTTTGGGTCCTTGTCTTTGACCTTGCCACAAAGAGTGGCCCTAGCAAGAGTTTAGAACTCCCGATTACATCATTCTCAGAGTCACTGGACCACACCAGCCCCTCCACAAGAAATAATAAATGAAGGAAACATCAAACCTCTGAATTTTCTTTTAATCAATTCATCACAAACAAGATGATAATGCCATTAAGATACAAGGGGCTACTGGGAGTGAAAGAGAAGGAGAAGACTTTAGAAGGAACTGGAAACTCATTCCTAAACAGGAAAAAAAGGGATAAACCTCTACTCCTGTTCAAAAGAACAGGGAGGAATGCAACCCAGATGATAAGTGAACCTATCTTTTGAATTTGTCATCCATGATTTCTTGTTCGTTTTCAGCCTTACTAAAATAAGAACTAGATGAGATATCCCTAGACCTGAGCAGAGGAACGAGAACAGTTTAATGCCACCGATTAAATAAATGGTTCAATTTGAAATATCCTGTAATTTACCTGGTTCGACATAACCTGATGAATTCCGGAGAACACAACAGTTGAAACATGTTAACAACAAAAAAGATGAGGACAATAGTCTGCATGCAAATAGTAGAAATGATGATATGTCCTCATCCCAGAAATTCAGATAGAAATAATTTAAATGTATAGTACATATGAAATAAAACAGATACCAAATATCAAGTAAGAAGTCTAATTTGATACCATGCAAGAGAGAGAGTCCCCATTTGGTGCCATACAAGGAACAACATTTTTATTTGACACCATATATGGAAGAATGTCTTTATTAAAAAAAAAAAAAAAAAAAAATTAAAAAATTGAAGCTTGTTTTCAAAAAGCAATCATTTTTTTTTACATTCCAAGGAAATTTCCACGACTTTCTTAAATCAAAGGTTTTCTCGGCAACCCCAAGCCCATGTGCCCCAGGCTCCAGTTACAGACAATGACTTAAATGCAGATTACAAATAAAATGATCAGTAAAAATTGTCAAGAATCCACAATTTGATATTAGACAATGAAGAACGATCTTATAAAATAAATGAAGCTTGTCTTCCATATACAAAAACATTTTTTTTTTTTTTTTTTTGAGATCCCAGGAAATTCTCTTGTAGTCTTTGGCTCTTTGGACCCAGGTATGACGTTTCCCTTATACCCAACTCTGATGTGTGTTTATAGGAAATTACTTACGGTACAAATGAAATAAAACATACATTAAAGTGGGGAGGGGGTCTGCATTTTGGCAACATGAACATTATTCTTCTTAAAGAATCAAAAACCTGTGTTCAATAGAGGAAAAAAAATTGCCAAGATCCAATGATATTCCCAGGCCCTGTTTAAATCTCTGTGCCCTAGTATGAGGAACCCCTTGCATTCCCCTCTCAAAAGCCCCATTTATAAACAATAACTGAAATGTAGAGTACAAATTAATCACAACATGCATTTAATGTAGAGAGTTTGTATCTGGACAACATATGTAAAAAAAAAAACAGTATTATTAAAAAAAAAAAAAAAAAAACAGTTATAGATTCAAGAAAATTTAAGAGATATCTCAAAGAATATGCTACATACCATAACTGATAGGTAATATCCAGTTTTTGTGTTGTAGAAGCGAGCATCAACCTGAAAGTGTAAAAGAAAAGCAAATTAAAAAAAAAAAAAAAAAAATAAATAAATTATTAGATTGTAAGACTATTCCACTATTGGCAACATACTACTACCACTTATCATCACACAGACTGAAATGTATATGAAAATACACAGCTCTTAAAGCATTGAAAAAAAATATACAGCTTATGAAGCTTAATATGAAATCTGTTATCAAGAATATTAACTGATGCAATATTAGCTTGGCCTTTATATTAACAGCTATTTCTACAAAGACATTAAACTGTTGCTTTATTTCTTTTAGATTTTCATACAACATTGAGAAGTCTGATGTACCTCAGGGGATGCCAAAAAGTTCTTGGTTGGACCCACTTCTCAAAATTAGTTTGGTTATCAAAGCAGTAATTCCAGAAAGTGAGTCTAGTTGAGAACGCTTTGCTAACTCTTGTATTCTAGCTCTATTTTTCCAATCATACTTGCATTAATTTCTGACCAATGACAATACCTCATCCTGGGTATGACGATAAACTACATCCATGTCCTGGATAAGATGATAAACTACGTCCCACAACAAGGCCTCTGATAAGGTTTTGAGAAGTGTGGAAACACCTCTTAATTGCTGGTGTTCCGGTATGGTAGTACCTGTTAAGGTCCCAGCCATGGACAAATAGTTAACCGCCAAAACTGGAGTCGAAACACTATGAAAGTGTGAAAATAGGTTTTAATAACAAAAACAACTTATTACCAGCAATAAATTTTTGAAGAAAAAAATTATTATCAGCAATATATTTTTGAAAAAACACATATTACTAGCAACAGATTCTTGAAAAAAAAAAAAAAAAAAAAAAAAAAAAAAAAAAATTACCTGCTATACATTTTTGAAAAAAATATTACCATCAACATATTTTTGAAGGAAAAAAATATTACCATCAACATATTTTTGAAGGAAAAAAATATTACCAGAAATAGATTTTTGAAGGAAAAAAAATATTACCAGAAATACATTTCTGGAAAAAAAAAAAAAAAATTATCAGCAATAAAAATTTTGTTGGCATTAAATAACCCACTGAGGTTGATATACTGTAAAACAAAACATAACAAACTAATGACAATACACAAAGACTACAAAAACGCAAAATTTAGAATTTAATGATGATTGCCAGAACGTATAACTTATTATTACAGATAATGACTAACATTAAGCAGACAGCTTAGGAGTAGCAGTATAGTTGGGTTTGGGGGTGGGGGTAAGTGGTAAGAAAAGATTTGCCTACACAAGCTGGGTTCAAATTCAGTCAGTGCTAAGGTGATGAACATTTCCTTTTCCATGTTTAACTAAAACTTTATTAATTTAATGTATTGCTATTTTTTAAAAATCAGTCCTTCCCTCAAGCAAGGTGATAATGCCACTAAGATGCAAGGGGCTACTGGCAGTGAGAAAGAATGTAAAATACTTTAGAAGGAACTGGAAACCCAATTGTAAACAAGAGATAAACCTCTACTGTTCAAAAAAAGTCCTGAGAGAGAGGTGATACATGAACGTATATATTCCTAATGAAGTGAAAAGAAAAACTTCAGAGTTTAGGTTGAGACGTTAAAAGTATCTAGTTGAAGTAGATTTTAGAAGAAACTGGAAATTCAATCATGAAAGGCAAACAATTTCAACTCCTATGCAAAAGAATGGGGAGGAGTGTGAACCAGGCGATAGGTGAACCTATCAACTTAATTTAGCTTCTTTAGAAATTTTTTTGAAAGTGAAATAATGTAGAGTTGGGTTTCAATTTTTAAATTCAATGTTCTTTAGTGATTGTGTAGACATCATGTGTATATCTTATAAGGTTTGTGTTTATATATGTATCAGTTTTTTTAGTTCTTTGCTGTTTAGTTTTCACTGATTGTGTAGATGTCACATGTATATCTTATGACATTTTTGTTTATGTTCAGTTCTTGAAATGTTTAATGTATTTTAAGTGTGTAATAAAATTCAGTTTATTTGTGTATCTTAATTGCATGATGAATATAACAAATGTGAGAAGTAAATGCATAATACTAGGTCACATCCTTTGCAAATGTTTGGATCTCAGATTCTTTTAACTAAAGAATATGTAGAAATGTGTTTGGTGGGCATTTATGTGATATTGATTATTTATTAATATTCCTTCTAGGTATTTTTTCCATAATAGGCTGTGTGTGCAGCATTTATTTAAAAAATAAAAAAAATATCAAAATGACAGCCCGTTTTGTTTCTATGTGATATATATTAAGGAATTTAATGAGTTATTGTAACGGCCGTGTCTTCTGTGTTCATAAATGTGAATCTCAATTTCTCACCTATTAAAATTCAATGATTCAGTGCTTCAGCTCATTTGAGCAGGATACTCAATTTTTTCTTGAAAATAGCCAGTGTTACTTCATTCACAATATCATTTGCTCATATTAAGTCTCAAAAAAGCAATATATAAAATTTCACTAATTTTTATCCATATATATTAAAATTATTCAATTTTTAACAAGAAAAATTTCACGTTAAAACTGCCACAAAAGATTATTGATTTATTTAAGATGGAATAATCTATTATAACATATCTCTAATCTGTATTTAGATACATTGTATTTATTTTCAATTTGTCTAGTTGAGATGTTCACCTACATTGAATTATTGTATATAATTAGGTTGCAATATAAAATTTGTATTTTATATGAATATCGCCTGATGAAAATTGAGATGTAGATAGAGTGAGGCGCCTCCATACCATAGATTCAGGGTGGGGGGAGCACACTTGATCTGGCCATTCAGTATATTGTGGAGCAGACACAGATAGGTGAACTGGAATCTGAAGAGATGGTAGTTTGATTTCACCTGTAGCTCAGCTGAGGCACCTGTCCTGGGTAGTTTGCAATAAGTCAATAGTCTTTTGGAGTTTGGGTTCCAGATATTAGCCCCATATTCAAGTACTGGTTGAATAAACCTAACGTAAACAGCATTTTTTTTTTTTTTTTTACCTTATTTGGACTAAGATTTGCAAAGCAACATTTAATCATACGTATTCTTTGTTTCATTCTTGTTTTATTTTTGAACAAGAAAAATTTGCCTTGTTATTAAGACAATTGTTTTTATACACACTATGTTTTATTTAACAATTCTTTACTTTCTGTTTAATTTCAGTGCAAGCAGTCCATGTTGTATATCCAAGCTTCAGAAGCCTTGTTGATTCGTTATTATTTTGAAGCATTCAGTGTGAATGAAAGTAATATGACATTTACTTGAGTGTAATATAATTAACAACATAGGCTGACCTCATAATGCACACACACACACACACACGTCAATGTACCACATCAAGGTTAAGTGTAGTTCAATGAAAGAAAGGCACATAATATGGTCATGTGAATTTTAAAGTATGTCTTACACGTTTTTGACCATAAATGAGTGATCAACTAACCAGACTGGGGATTTGACCACCGGTCATTCAGACAATCTGTAATCATTCAACAGATAGCCAAAAGAGACAGTGCCAAATTGGCATCAGTGTCAGATTTCCCTCTGATCCTGCAGCCTGTCCAGTGCTCAAGCAATTTGACTCAGGAAGAAACGTCATCTCTTGTTCAATCACAAATTTTCTATAGAGCAAAACTTTGAATAAAGCAAAAACAGCCCCAAAAGTTGTTTTTTTCTTTTTGCTCTAATTCCAATAATTTCACTATAATGACAATGATCACCAGCTGAAGAACGAATATCAACTGATATTGTGGAAAAAAAAAACTAACCTGTCAAACAAACATAATTACAAAATCCTACCTATGATATCACAGGTTACAGGAAGCTCATATGCAAATAAATGAACAAACTGATTTTTCTTCAAGGCAATGAAAGGTGGGTAGTGTAACTTATTAGTACAGGAAATGGAATTACCAAGCAAAGTTCAAATTCTATCTATGTCTGTTGCATTCATTTTCGCACTTATATTCTTGGGAAAAGCATGAACGTCTCTTCCCTTTAAGGGTAAATAGAAAGGTAGACGGGGCTATCTAGCCTTGGGTGTGAGTCACTCTAAAAGAAACAACTCTGAATTCAAAAAATGTCATAGTGAAAGCAATGGGTCTCTGTTGCATTCATTTTTGCACTAATATCCTTAGGAAAAGCATTAATCTGTCTCTTCTTCCCAAGACTAAACAGAAAGGTAGACTGGGCTAATCTAAATTTCGGTGGGAGATACTCTAGAGCAGGGGTGGCCAACCTTTTGATTCCATGTGCCAATATTTTGTACGATTAATTTAAATGCGCCACACAAAAATTCACTTCTTTTAGTATGCGTTGTAATATGGACATATTTTAAAGTTATAATAAAATCTATTTATTTGAAAATATATATTTATGACCAGAGGTGTATCCAGGAGTTTTAAAAGTGGCGGGGGGGGGGCATCAATCAATGCTTTGACTTTTTTTAGCTTTTGGCCTAGTTTCTTTTCATCAAAAGGATGCAATGCGCCACTTATGGTGCATGGGCCACAGGTTGGCCATCCTTGCTCTAGAAGAAGGACAACTCTGAATTCAAAAACTCCATTGTGAAGGCAAAGGGGAAATCACTCTCTCCAAAATAGCCATGGTAATTCCAGACAAAGGAAGTCTGTATTAACAAGATATGCAAATGATACATTTTAGGTTAATGAAATGACATGATAATGTTCAATGCAAAAAATAACGGATTGACAAGGATAAAAAATTCACAACTGACAACAAAAGCTGAATGCCATCGAATGAGAAGTAAAATATTGTCTGGGATTGTCAGGGTAATTATGAATTAAGAGTTCTTAAAACCCACTGAATCTCTAAATCCAGCAGCTGCAACATGTCGATAAATGTTTGGTTGAAAATTGCCCTATATCTTGTGAATACGAAAAAAAAAATGTTATTCTTTATGAAAATGCTAGGCTGAAAAACAGCAAGAATATAGGGGAAAAATTGGCTTGTTTTACCCACCCACCATACTCACCTGACATGACACCAATTATTACCTTTTTTTAATGAGGAAAAATTTATCTAATAAAATCCAGATTAAAGAGTTTGTCAAAAACCTTTTCACATCAAAACCTGTGGAATTTTACTCAAATGGTAGGAATCAGAGAGCTGAGTTTGAATTCCACTTGAATCCATCACATTCACTTACACGCTAATACCCTTGGGAAAAGTATGAATCCTCTTCTTCTCCCTGCCAGCTATGGGTAAATAGCAGGGCAGACCAGGTTCTATAGTCTTGGATGGCAACTGGTCTACTGGAAAAAGAAATGGCAACCTACTGCAAGGAAAAAAATCTGCCTCATCAGTGATGTACTGAAAGATACATGATCGCCTAAGCATGTATCATGTATTGCACATAACTGAATCGGAGAGCCGAACTCGAATTCCCAGTCAAATCCATTACATTCACTTACGTGCTAATACCCTTGGGAAAGGTATGAATTCTCTTCTTCCACCAGCTATAGGTAAATAGCTGGACAGACTGGGTTCTATAGCCTTGGAGGGCAACTGGTCTACTGAAGAAAGAAATGGCAACATACTGTGGGAAAAGATCTGCCTCAGTCATGTATCGAAAGATACATGATCACCTAAGTGTGTATCACGTTCCCTGGAAGATGTCTAGGTGCGCCCTGGCATTTCAGAGAAATATGTGTCCAGATATAAGAAATAAATTTATTTACTTTATTATATTGCAATACCGGTCTCGTTCATATTTATGTGAATTAGGCTTTTCTGCTCTCAACACAATTATGTGCAAAAAGAGGAACTCTTCAATGTATTGACGAGGAAATGAGAGTTTTCTTATCAAATATACGCCCAAACATTGAAGAAATCACTAAGACTCATCAGGCTCATGTTTCTCATAAACACAAGAAGGAATAAACTTAAGGCATGTTTCATTTTATATTTTTTTATTGCATTATTTCTTTTCTGTAATATTTGACTTCATTATAACATTTTTTCGAAATTTATATATAGTGTGCCTACAATTATTGGCTGGATTTCAAATGTGCCCTGACTTAAAAAAAAGTTGGAGAACCACTGCAATAATCAAATAAGCTATTTACATTACACCTACATAGCAAGTCCAATTCTCCCTAAGTTGTTCCACAGTTGCGGCTTTGGTCTGTAAATGTGTTAACACTGCCACAACAAGGAATGAGTTCAGATGTCTGCACAAATCTTAGAAAGTTAATAAACTTATCATGTAGACAAATTCAAGATTAAAGAAACAGTTCAGTTTGAAATTCTCTGTAGATTACTCAAATTGACATACACCTGATGAAAGCCAGAGGGCATAATGGCTGAAATGTTGTGATAACAACAACAAGGAAGAGGACAATAGCCCAAATGTAAATAATGATAACTCCTCTTCCACGTAGGTTACCCAGATTGACAGATATCTGATGAAGGCCAGAGGGCACAACTGCTGAAACATTGTGATAACAATGACAAAGATGAGGACAATAGTCCACAAATAAGTAGTTTAAATAATGATAACTCGGAGAAATTTAGACAGAAAATATGCATTTTCTGTTCTTTCATTTTGTTTTTTTTCCAAAGATGTTTATTTTTCTTCTTTTTGCCTTCCATAACTTATTAGCAAACATGAAGTGCTGAAACTAACAAAATAAAGTGAAGAAGAAACTGAAGTACAGACAATAAATCTCGCAGATGGTGAGCAAAGAAGTTTAGAAATTACTGTAAGGAGGTAATAAGGTCAATGTGCAGATATATTTTATTTTTATCAGGTTTTATTATTCCTATTTTAGAAAAAATGCCAATAATTCAAAGCTACTAATGTAATAAGATTTTTAAAAAAAATTACAAATGCTTAATTAAATATCTTCAATAAAGTAGCCTGATCACAAAGCATTACAAGCTAGCATGATCAAAAGAACATGTCAGTTTTACACACAGTCTAATGAAAGCAAAGCACATAATCTATTAACATGACTCAACAACTTGTTTGTGCGAAGATGGATCGAAACTGAGATAATTTAGCAAATAAAACCCTGCTAATATTTGTGCAGGACATTTCTAGAGAGAATCTAATGAGAACATTAGGAAACACAAGTTTCCAGGACTTGGGGGATAATAATCACTTGTCTAAATAATTTGGGAATAAAACATTTTGTAACAATACTAGATTTGTTTGTTGTTTTTTAGAATTATATATGTATAAAATCACCTTACCCATTGGTAGAGAAAGAAATTTGTAGATTCAATCACTATTTTCTACCATATAAGTAAATATATAAGTAAATAGTACAGATTTTTGACCAGTATTTCTTTCATTATAATTTCACTTGCTTTTTATCACAACCCCAAAATTATTATTTCATGACTTAGCAAGTTACGTAGATCAGAAAAAAAGACTCAATCTTGTATTTTGTATCATCGAGCCACATGATAATCTATTTTAGAGTTATCACTTTGAAGTATTTTTTGCTTTAACCTGAACAACTATGTGCCACATCCCTTCAGAAAGTTGGCAATCATGGCTCTGCACAATTTCCTCTCCTTTGTAGCTCTTAATAAATTGTCTTTTTGTTATCTCACCTAAACTTTGTTCTGCCATCCATTTACTCTCTCTTTCCTGTGAGTATTAAATTTTCCAAGTCCACTTTCCTCATTATATGCCTTAGAAATTTCAGCTGTCTCTTCGTGATGTTAAGTATAAGTGTCCTTTTTGTTTCCATTTTCTCTAAAATTTTGTTGTTGCTCACATATTCAGTCCATCGTATTCTCAGCATCTTTCTGTAGAACTACATTTCTGTTGCTTCAAGTCTCTTCTTTATCTGTGAGGAGATTGTTCAGCATTCACTGCCATACAGGAGGATTGATATTGCATGACAGTTTAGTAATCTTTTCTTTGTTTCTAATGAAATTTTCTTGTTTCTTAATACTTTGCTTAGCTTCTAGAAGGCAATTATTCCTATTTCCAGAAAACTTTAATGTTACGTATAACAAAATATGAAACCAGGTAGAAATTAGCCTCAACATTAAATGCTTATACAAAATTGATCCTTGTAAAGTACATCTCACCATAAGTAAAGTACACAGATCCAAAAAGATTCAATTTCGTGTTTATATCAAAATCTCCACCCAAGTAAGTTTTATTTATTTATTTTTTTAATTTCTCACACCCACAGTCTTGCTTTTCAAATTTTATTCTGTTCACTAAAGTAGGTTGCCAAGGATATTTTACAGCTGATACCGAGTTGTGCAAAGAGATGAGTCATTTATTATCAATCGAAAATTCATCACCGTCTATCATAAAATAAAAATTTCCAATGAAAACACTTATGGTAATAGTGAAAGGAATCATTTAAAAATTTAGTATTCACCGACCGAAGAGTCTACCAAGTGAAATTTATAAAATCTTTTAAAACAGTTTCAGGAAATTAGGCTTCTCATGTCAACTAAATGTTATAACTCTTTCTAATACTGATGAGAATTTCCTTCCAAGGCTTTTGTTTTTGGTAGTGTGGAAAGCTAACATCTTGATTTTATCCTAATTTTCTCTTCTAGCTACATGTGCTATCCATTTTTGTTGTTGCTGCTGTTGGAAGTCTTCAAGTGATGCGGGTTTTTGTTATTTGATAAAGCTC
Organism: Acanthosepion pharaonis; assembly: GCA_903632075.3. Classification (NCBI taxonomy): domain Eukaryota; kingdom Metazoa; phylum Mollusca; class Cephalopoda; order Sepiida; family Sepiidae; genus Acanthosepion; species Acanthosepion pharaonis. The sequence continues at coordinate 4,868,112 of CAHIKZ030004626.1, read as the reverse complement.
TTACCTAACAATTGATTCATTATAATATTTCCACTTCTTGAGAGCAGAGAATGTTAGCCAGAGACAGTGAAATGCAATTTTGTTTTTTTTTGGGGGGGGTGTTAAACTTATCAAGCAATATGCTATTAATTCTTTTCTTGTTTCAAACTTTTGACAGCATTAGTTTATTTGCACAAAACTGCTAGTATATGATACCTTGATTGGTTGGGAACCCAATTAAAAACATGGACCATCCAAATTAGAGATTTCAAACTTTGATTGAAAATTTGATACCAAACTAACACTATGAATTAAGTTTTTTTAGTTATTAAGGGAAAGAAAATGCTATATAATCTTTGTTTTTTTTTTTTTTATATTTAGATGTCTGCAATTGTAAATTATGAATTCCAGCCAAACCATTTTTTCTAAGTGTTTTTCTGTTCTTAACTTATGAATTTTAGAATATAACATATTTTATAATTTTATTATTTTAGAATATAACATATTTTCAAGGACTTATTTCACCATAGGGGGACAACTCTACTTCCCATTAAAAAACAAAAAAATAACAGTTTGGTTTATGGTGGAGTTGAGAAAGCTCAAGACAAGGTACTAAAAAGAAATTTTCATCCCACAAGGGACTGCTGCCCAGTCCTTATGAATAAACTTAGCATATTTATTCATGCATAATACATTCCTGTATAGAATGTAAAACTCTCATCTATATATATATATATATATATATATATATATATATGTGTGTGTGTGTGTGTGTATACTAAATATACATAATACCCCACACCAACAGAACTAATGGACTTAGTTTTAATCCAACACTTTTATTACTTCAAACGTTATTATAGCGAATAGTTTGTATTTGAAATAAATGCCCCATTTTTATTTATTTATTAAACAGTGTGTGTAACAGCAAAAATAAAAAAATAGGCAGTCTATTTCAAATACAAACTATCCAATATAACGACGTTTGAAGTGATAAAAATGTTGGATTAAAAATAAATCCATTAATTCTTTAGAAACTGCTTTGTTTACGTTTTGTTTCAGTTACAAAATTAAACTGAAAATAATCTGAGTGAAAGGATGTCCTTTCCCTTAAAAAGGAAAAATACAACATTGCTTGTGGCGACATTCTTCATGGTGGCGAAACAGTAAAGCAAGTCAGATCAAAAGTGATTTGATCCCCTGCCTGAAAACATTTTCTTTACTAAGATTTCTAGAATGCACAGGCCTATAGATGTAATACACACTGTTTTAAAAATAGACCACCTATTTCAAATACAAAATATCCAGTATAATAAGATATATATATATATATATAGTATGAAGAAATTACAAATGTTCCACCATCTCAGAAAGATGTAAAAATAAGCATGAAGATATTTTACTACTTTTTATAAAATGGCATCTGACATATTAAACCAGACTTCTTATAAAAATAGGCAGCACAAGAGAAATGCGATACCCCTATGGTTTAAAATTAATTTTTTAAATTCTTTTCTGAAGCTTTTATTTTAGTTTTAATTTTAAACTAATAGATTAAGTTTAGTATTTCCATTAAGCAAAATATTTTGCTGTATTTCAAAACTAATGTAAATTACTGGAAGGTGTTTTTGCTTTGAAGTCTTTAGCCATCTATCAGCACAATGTAATTCTCTTTATCAAAAAAAATCTTTCAAAAGTAAAATTACATTTCTTAAACTTTATTTGAGGAATATTAGAGGATTTAAAGTTTAATCAATCTGATTTGAAACAAATATTACTTACTTTAAGTTTAAAATATCACAGAAATGCTTTTTTAACAAGGAGTTAAGTGTTTATTTAAGGTCTTGACAGCTTGACAGATGAAAGTTTATCTAATTTTTTTTGTATGGTTCACATATCTGTAAAAATTACTTGAGAAATATAATGTAAGCAATTTTTTTTATATCATTTTAACTACCCAGTAATCTTAAAAATGTTAGGAAAAAATTCTTCATAATGTAATGTTTTATTGGATTTTAGGTCCTTTGGCTTTACATTTACTATAGTTATTGCTCTTATTTTCTGATAATGTTGTGTATGGTTGTCTGTATTTACAAAAAATGGCATGTTTATACACACAAAAAAAATTCAAAATTCTTCTTAAAATATTGGGGGTTGCTGAAATGTACTAAGCTTTTCCATTTCCAATTAGTAAATATAGTTTTTACTTAATATCACCTAACCAGTACAAAATTTAAAACTTTAGAAAATATTTTAATTATAATTTAAAAAAAAAAAAATGAAAACAATTCTTGTAAAAATTAATTATTCATTGAAATATTTTTTTCTTAAGACAATAGTATCCATAATATATCTTATTCATAAAAGCAATTAAAAGCTTTCTTAATTAAATAAGGTTTTAGTTTTATTGCATTTTTTGTTATATGAGTCAGCAGATTTTCAGTAAACAGGAGGCCTGTGTTGCAAAAATTAAAAAAAAAATTGATGATTTAAATTCTCCAAGGAGTTCTGCATATAACTGATATAAAAATTAATTGGAAGAAAATTTATTTCTCAAAATTTTATAAAATGAAATAAATGGTGGAGTAACAGACATAAAAAAAAAAAAAAAAAAAAAAAAAAAAAAACAAACAAAAATTATTTAAAATTAATTGTAGCAATAATCTAAATGATAGTCATAACAAAAGCAGTAATATAATGAACTCATTTCATTATAACCAGACGCATTTTATTTATAAACATGGCAAGAAATGTAGGAACATTTCTCCTATCAACCATAACACACACAAGGTTTGATCAAAGAATATCGGGACTGTTGCTATAGTAACAGAGTTAAACTACACAGAGTAAAGTCACTTAGCATAGATTGAACTGTCACACATGCACACGAAGTTATAGCATTCTCGGTTGCTTCTGTTGTCTATAGCAACGCTTTGTAGGAAAGTGTGTAGAGTGTGGACCTCTCACCAAACCACAAAGGTTCCATCAGTACAGCAATTTTTGGTCAATGACAACATTCCCCAGGTCCAACAACTATGATATTACCCAGATCTCGTCTCACCCCCTGTGACTTTTTCTTCTTCAAAAATCGAATTTCACTTGAAAGGAACAAGATTTCAAGATGTCAAGGCAATCCAAGAGAAATATGATGAGGCAGCTGCTCGCTATGCCAAGAAAAAAAAAAAAGAAAGAAAAAAGAGTTCCAGGAATGCTTCCATCAATGGAAATGAGGCTTGATAAAGTGTGTGGCTTCAGAAGACTACTTTGAAGATTAAATGCCAACTTGGTATATGTGGTAGCTTTATTTTCATAGCACCAGTCCAGATACTTTGATCCTTGTGCATATGTTTCATTAAAGATGGCTGACAAGGTACTGTGATTAAGCTTTTTATTTAAATTTTCTTGTGTTCATATTTTAAGTGTTTTCTTTTCTGAACATAAAGTGTGCAAAAATTATCCAAATGTTCTGCATATCAGAGTTGCCTATTTTTTTTTAACCATTATCAAGGGCAATTTTTATCTTTTTTATTTTTAACTGAAGGTATGGATTTTATAACAAGCTATGAACATGGCCACAATGTGCTGACCATGTTTGGAAAATAAAACATTCCTATAACTCTAGAAAAATAAAAACCCATACATTCAGTTAAAAACAAAAATTGTTTCTGATAATGACTAAAAGAATAGCTGAAAGTTCTCAAATTTTAACAATTTTTACACATTTTATGTTCAGAAAAGAAAACACTTCTATGGACAGGAGAAAAATTAAATAAAAAGCTTAATCATAGTACTTTGTTAGTCATCTTTAATGAAACATGTATAAAGAAGATTGCATGTATAAATATCTATATATATATATATATATAATATATCTATATATATATAAATAAATATATATATATATGTAATTGAAAATATATAGAAAATATCAGAAAAAACTAGATATTTGGTTGGATAGATGTGAGTTTGTGACCCTGGGTTTCTTAGTAAATAATCCAAAGTTCTTATATATATTTTATATATTATGTGTTTTTAAAAATATATAGTGCTCGATAAATAATCAAAAGTAGATTTTTTGTTATAAATTTAAAAATATTTAAAAATATAAATATAATTATTTATTCCAAATATGATCCCAGCACGCGTGTTGGAATCATATATATATATATATATATATATATAGATAGATAGATAGATTTGGTTGAATAATATTGTTCAATTCAGAAATTAAAAGTTAAAAGATTTGATAGACGGATCTTGTCAGTATTATTTAATCAAACATGTTTGAAAGAATTATTGCTGCTGAAATACATCTATATATATATATATATATATATATATATATATATATATTAGGAGGCACGGTGGAGTAGTGGATTGCAGCTCAGATTGAGGAATCAAATCCATTACATTCACTTACATGCTAATACCCTTGGGAAAGGGTATAACTCCTCTTCTTCTCCCTCCAGCTATGGGTAAATAGCTGGACAGGCTGGGTTCTATAGCCTTAGATGGCAACTAGTCTAGGAGAAGGACAACTCTGAATTCAAAACCTGTGGAGGGTCATTTGGGGACAGTGTCATGTAGTGCACCAAGTTTCTGTATTCAGCCCTTCAAAAAGTATGGTTTAGTTCTGCACAAAACCTTCACCACTATAATCTAATCATATGTGCTGGTGTCTGGCTGTTGGTTCCTAGGAACTGATCTGCTTGACCTTCATACATTGAATACAATGGGAGAGGCCACCACCACATATATGTGTGTGTGTGATTTACTATAAAAGAAATAAAAACACTGAATCTTCTTGTTACTAATAACACCAATCCTCAAAAGATAAAAAAAAGAAATGAAGTAGTAAAAATAGATAAATAGAAATCCATAGAAAAGCTACATAATATATATGAAAAGGAAATTGAAATTCCAAACAAAATTCAGTTTATGTTGGTCAGATCACAACCCTATCTTGTAGATTAACCTGACCACTTACCTGACCAAATTGCAATAAAATTACATTTTAAACATAATATTCCTACTAATATAAGATCCATAATAGTCTCATCTTATACAACATCAGGTGCAAATTGAGACACCAAATTTTCAAAGCAATCATAATAAAAATAAACCAAAAACACATTAGATAAGATATCCTTTAGTTTAAGAGATCAAGGTTTTGAGTATTTTCAAAAATTAAGGTAAAAAAAAAAAATGGTAAATGAAGAAAAATTCTAACAGGATATTTTCAAAATTCATTTCAGGGTGAATGAAACTGACATTGTAAACAGTGGCTTTATTCGATTTCTCCAATGAGGTTTTCTGACATAAAATTCTTCGACCCTCAGAGTTTATTATTTCATTTTACAAATAACATCTATATTCAAAGTGCTAGAACTGATGAGAAACACTCTGGCTAATTCCTGCAGTAAGCACTGTCCAAATTGTTCACACACACATTCTTCTGTTGCCTTGATCCTTGTTTTTATTTTTATCCACCCCACACCCTAGTTTTTCCTTTACTTTACACTCCCCGTAGCCCCTTGGATACTAGTGGCACACCTACCTTGCTTGGGGTGAATTGCTTAAAAAATGAAAATTATATATATATATATATATATATATATATATATATATATATATATGTGTGTGTGTGTGTGTGTGTGTGTCTATATATATATATATATATATATATATATATATATATATAATTAATATAATAGGAAGAACTGTTAGACTGATAATCCGAAGTTCTTTAGTATTTTTGTTTTATTTTTAAAAACAGTCCTTAATACAGGAGTAGAGCCTAAATTATAATTTTTTTTTTTTATATATATAAATATATTCCATCACAGAAATTACCGTTTTGAAACTGGTCAGCACTATTTAAGTATAATTCCAATATTAAACCTTAACCACTGGATGGCAGTTTCATCCTTAAGCATTTTGGAATTAAACTTAAATACAGCTGACCAGTTTCAAAACATAGTAATTTCTGTGTCGCGATGGAATCATATTTATAAAAAAAAAAAAAATAATTATAATATATGAAAATCATAATTTTCTTTTATTACTCAGTCAGTCAGTTATGTACCATGCGTGATACATGCTTAGGCGATCATGTACCATTTGATACATGACTGATGAGGCAGTTTCCCCCCCCCCGTCGTCATTTTTTTCTGCAGTAGACCAATTGCTATCCAAGACTATAGACCCCAGTCTGTTCTGCTATTTACCCATAGCTGGTGATGGGGGAGGGAAAGAAAAGGATTCATACATTTCCCAAGGGTATTAGCACATAAGTGAATGTAATGGATTGAACAGGAATTCAAACTTTCCGATTCCTTAATCCTAGCCACTATCCATAACTCTACCATGCCCCTCCTTTATTACTCACTATATTTATATTTGATACACAAGCAAAGTTTTTGTTTTTATCATTGCCCACTGACTTTATTATTACTCCCTCAATAGAGTTGCAGTCATTTCTGACTTAACAAGATTAAAGATTTCTGCTTATAGAGAACAGTTTCATCGTGAAATGCTAAATTTTGTCATTTTTTTTTTTTTTATAAAATTTGGGCAAATTATTGCTTTATTATGCATTGTGCGCTTAAAAAAATCCAAATAAAACCAAAAAAGAAATAAATAAATTAAAAGCAAATTATTAACATGCTGAAAAGCATGAAAAGGTTTAATTAAAATGATTAATTAAATTATTTAATTAAAATTTTAAATGTTTAATTAAAATATTATGAAATAACATGCATATTTGTTTTTTTATATTAAAGGAAAAAGAAAATTGTATCAACATTACATATGTTAAAAATTTGTGATATTTACAGAAAAGAGTGATTAATATTTGAGATGGTGAATTTATAGATATACACAGTGTGGACACAGGAATTAACACTACATGGTAACTGTCATTTTCATGATTCGATACAAATTTCAGATCTGAAGGACAGTAACCATGCACTGTTGGCCGAGTGGTTAGAACGTTCACTTTCTGACCATGAGACCTGGGTTCAAATCTCACCATGGTCAATTTGTCAGGAAAGTGATTTCCTGATGTTATCAGTCTGGAGTGTGTGTGTGTGTGTGTGTGGGGGGAATGAACCCTGTGGGGGGGGGGATGAACCCAGTGTGTGGCACCTTTGGAAAGTACCTGAAAACCATCCCATGGGTTGACCCAAGCCTTGTTAGTGAAACTGGGTAGACAGAACAATTGGGGGACCATCAATAGCTGTTCTAGCACAAAGTCACAAGTCATTGTGACTGAGGGTTTGAGTGTGCTGGCCTTGTTCAGATTGTTGATCATGCTAAATAACATACTCTCTTCCAGAAACTGTAACTAAGGTCTGCTAAGTATAGTTGCAGTATAAACTACAGATGGACCCTGTGGGTGTTGAATCTCTGCCTGAGCAAGTGTCTGAATAAGGGATTGGCTACATGACCTAGTAGACGGGTATCCTTGAATATGAGTGGCCAGCTATTATTATATATATATATATATATATATATATATATATATATATATATATACCGTTTATCTATTAAATGGTATATTTATTTATTTCCATCTATGGCCTGAATATTCAAGAAGTCTTGTTAAAAAAATAAGATGTAAATAAATAAATAAAAACAGGGAATCTACTCAAATGTGTGTTTCCATTTAAAATAACGTTTAAACAAATAAATTAATAAAAATATGTCTGATTTAATACATTACCTAAAATGTATATAATAAATGTGAATGTCAGTGTGTCAAACTTTTTCAATTAAAGGGACACAACTCCCTAACTTTTAATAGCTGATGTTACAAAAGCTTTCAATTCCCAAGTTTTCATTACTGTGATTGTTTTCGGCATTTTCTTACATGATTTTTTGTGACAAACTTTTGGTACGATAACAATTTTTATAACTTAGAAATAATTTTGGGAATAATCAAAATTAATTGTGAAATATAGTGAAAGTCAGCCATGAAATAAAAATATTTGTATGGAAGGTAAGGACCTACGCACATCAAACTGTCTTTAAATTACGTGGTGGCAGAAGAATTATCGTTGAACTTTTGAAAGGTAAGCTTAAATATTAATACAATAGTTAAAGGCAGTGATCAATTTTGAGTTCTTCTGTAGTTTATTTTTTCCTATCCCATAAAGCAGCTGTATGCCTTGCAAAAAGAGATCTTAACCAACAGAGAACCAGATTGCAATCAAAAGAGCCAAAGCAGCAGTGAGGAAAAGAAAGTCCTGTACAAATGAAAATCCCAGATCAAATAGAAGCCAGGAGAGTTTCCAATGCCAAGAATATGCAAGGACTTAGGGGCCCTCAAACTCCTGAACAAGCCAAAAGATCAACCAAAAGCCCTTCACAGTAGCTAGCTGAAATGCTGTCCGATAGGGCAGCTTTTAAGTTAGTATATATATATATATATCAGTAATAATGCTAATATAGGTAAAATTATATAATTTAATGTATATCAAGTGGAATAGAATTTCTGTCAATTAAGTGCTTGATAGTTTTCTTGTACATGTTGTCAAGTCAAAACATTTTTTGTTATGATGCTTACTTAAAGGTGGTAGTTTGTCTAAATTCATGGAAGCAATCAATGTTCTTAATATTCACCATCTTTCTACATTTGCAACATCAGATTCTTCAAATATTTCTTGCGAATCAACTCATTTTTCTTGCTTATAAACCTTTCAGTTTTTCTCAGATCTCTCTTTGTGACATTCTTACAGTTAATTATTTACATGTTTTTACCTTGCTAATGTTTACAATTTATTCCTTGATTATTCTTTGATTAACTTTTTTTTCCTTTTACAATTTCCAATGTTGTTTCCATATTTAAAAACTTTACAATATCTTCTTTCCCTTTTGAGGTTACATCTTTCTTATGACCCATGACAGTCTTTATATACTTGAAATTCATAATTACATATCAATAAGGCTACTATTATACATATTTATTTACAATATGATAACCAACCCTTGAAATGCATTACATCTCTCACCACCAAATAAGTCATCAGAAATATTTTTAATAAAAACATCAGCTGAAATTCACATGGCATATTTTTCATACAAAAACAAGGGTTTACAGCTAAGACTCACCATTCTACATCCACAGAGTTGAAACACTCACATTTCCTCCATATCTCATTTGTAAAGAGAAAGTTCCACTCAGACAGACATCCACGAGCAGAACTGCTATTTTGTTGAACAAGCTCCTATATGGATGCTTCCCTGAACCCTGAAGATTATAATCTTAACCTCTTAAAGTCAATGGTCAACTGCTATCTATCCTTCCTATCCTTATAAACTTCACTTTATTTTACCACCTTTTGTGTTCATATCCCACACCTTATTCAGTAACTTTCTAACATGTGTGGCTTTTGAGTCTTGTATTAATTTTTTGTTTTTTTGCAGTGAGGTTCACCCTTTACAAGGCCTGGGGGCCACTTGAGGTAGAGGGTTACATTTGGAGGTCATTTTTGTGTATAGGAGTGGAAGATAACGATTAACTCTAGCCTTGAACAGGTTAAGACTGCAGTGATTGGGGAAACTACCTGTTGGGAGTTGGTTCCACAGGGTAGTGGTTCGCGGGAAGAAGCTGTTTGAGTGGAACTTACTTCACACTGATGGAATATGGAGGGAATGGGAATGGTTTGCTACCATGTAAATGGCATGGCATGTTCTTGCTGTGAAGGGACCAGGAAACATAGTTTGTCCAAGAACTTTTCATGGAAGTAGCAGTAGAACAGCAAGAGGCTTGCCACGTCCCGCCTGTGGGAGAGAGGTTGAACGGTGGAGAATAATTAATCACCAAGTGAATGTTATATATTAACATTTATTTTTTAATCATTTCATCCAAAAGCAAGGCAATAATGCCTCTAAGACGCAAGGGGTTAAAGAATATGAAGAAAAGAAAAATATTAAGGAGAGAATAGGAATTAAGAAGAGAGAAGATAATGATTGATAATACATTTATATTTTCAAAGATCAAAATTGACTGGAAAGTAAGCAGCTGGAAGATAGTTCCACAAGCGAGAAATGCGGTTTGGTTTGTTTTACAGCATATCAACATCAATGGGTTATTTAATGCTGACAAATTTTTTACAAAGTATTTCTGGTATTAAAACCTGTTTGTACACTTTCATAGTGTTTTGACCTCAGTTTGGAGGTTAACTATTTGCTCATAGCTGGGACCCTAACAGGTGCTACCACCGTGGGTCAGGGTGGACCTGGGAACACCAGCAATTAAGAGATGGTTCCACGCTCCTCAAAACCTTCTGTTCAGAAGCCTTGCTGTTGGATGTAGTTTATCGTCTTACCCAGGACAAGCGAGAAGTGTGAGAGAAGACACTGTTAGCATAGAACTTACAGTTACATCTAACCATTTCAACTGTAAAATGATGTGACAATTGTAAAAATCACAAACAGAGCCCTTACATTTTTTTAAAAAATCATTTCATGCCAAGCAAGGCAATGAAGCCACTAAGATGCAAGTGGTTACTGAGTTTGAGAGAATATGAGAAAAAGAAAAACATTATTAAGAAGAGAGAACAATAAAAAAAGAAAAGAAAAAAAAATGGGAATTGATAGGATTTAGTTTTAATCAAAGATAATGAATAAAAAAATAAAAACAAAATGCTCAATGCACAAAACAGAACAAACTAAGTTCATAGTAAAAGGAAAATATACTGACTTACTAGCAAGCATAGTTTTGCCTTAGGCTCACCAAGCTGTAAGATCCAACCAATTTACAACCAAAGACAAAAGGCATTTTTTCTGGCGAGTCTCTTTTCAATGCTATTATCAGACTATAACTATATCCTGAAAGTGTTACTAACATTGATTGGTCGATACGGATTATATAAACATTGACTTGCATAATAAAATCTGACAGTGGTAACACATTACTGTGACTAATAGCTGCTCTTAGAGGAATACTAACTTTTCTTTTCTTTGCCTATAACTATCAGTAAAAAAGAAACATTAGCACTGAAAGTGTTAACACAGAGTTCATTAGGGTGTTAACGTACATTATACATATATAGATGACGTGAGGTTTAGTGATTTCCGAGTGCCGCATTCACCTTCAAGCATTTGTAATAAATACAAAGTTGACGATACTAGTGTGAATAATTTAAAAGATATATTTCTAAATATACACTGTAATTCTGGTATGACACTGAGCAAGCATCTGGGATTGATTGTTGAACTCATTTCTGGCTTTGTGAAATTTTATTTTTCTCTGCTTTTTGTGATTTTCAAAAAGACTTAATATTTAAAACAAATAAAAAAAAAAATATGAACAAATAAATGTAGACTATATTTTAGTCAATGTTAAAGCCTTCCAAATCTGTGTGTGTGTGTGTGTGTGTATGTGTGCAGAAGAATTTTTTGAAAACTAAACTTTGGATACCTAGTGTGGGTGAGGAGAAAGGAGACGAGAATGAGAGAGATACAGAATGAGAGTTCGAGGGAAAAGGGGAGAGAGAAAAAAAAGGAGGAGAAAGGAAAGAAGAAATTTGTAGGAGGAGGAGAAAGAAAAAGAAAGCAGAGAGGAAAAAAAAAGAAAGGAGGAGTAGGAGAAGAGAGGAAAAAAAAAGAAAGGAGGAGTAGGAAGAGAGGAAAAAAGAAAAGAGAGGAGGAGAGGAAGAGAGAGAGAGAAAGAGAGGAGGAGAGGAAGAGAGAGAGAGAGAGAAAGGAGGAGAGGAAGAGAGAGAGAGAGAGAAAGGAGGAGAGGAAGAGAGAGAGAGAGAAAGGAGGAGAGGAAGAGAGAGAGAGAGAGAAGGAGGAGAGGAAGAGAGAGAGAGAGAAAGGAGGAGAGGAAGAGAGAGAGAGAGAAAGGAGGAGAGGAAGAGAGAGAAAAAGAGGAGGAGAGGAAGAGAGGAGGAGAGAGGAAGAGAGAAAAAAAAAAGAGGAGGGAGAGGAGAGAGAAAAGAGGAGAGGAGGAGAGAGAGAAAAGAGGAGGAGGAGAGAAAGAGAAAGGAGGAGGAGGAGGAGAGAAAAGAGAGGAGGAGGAGAGAAAAGAGAGAGGAGGAGAGAGAAAAGAAAGGAGAGGAAGAGAGAGAGAAAAAAAGAGGAGGAGAGGAGGAGAGGAAAAGAGAGGAGGAGGAGAGGAAAAGAGAGAAAAGAGAGGAGAGGAAAAGAGAGGAGGAGGAGAGGAAAAGAGAAAAGAGGAGGAGAGGAAAGAGAGGAAGAGAGGAAAGAAAAAAGAGGAGGAGAGGAAGAAAAGAAAAAGAGGAGGAGAGGAAGAAAAGAAAAAGTTGTGGATTGCCATAATGAATTATCAAAAATGGAGAAGGCAAAAAGTTTTCATTCAGTCTATGGCTCATGTATGACTGATCAATGGGAAAGGCATGAAACCACATGCGTGTATTAAATTCTATCACCAGATCTTTTAATCTATATTAAAAACAAAAAATTGAAAATAACATAATGTATGAGAGAAAACCTGGTTAGCAAACAACTCTCCTGTAACTACTGAACAGACAGTAATCAGTGTACAAATTTGTTACACCGATTGTCAACCTTGACATGAGAGTGGTGATGGGCAAGAGATAACCTGGAAGCGGGTAGGAAAAAAAATTCAATTTCACTTTCTCTAAAGGCTGATGAGAATGAGTAGGAAGAAGGTAGGGTTATTTATTTATTTTTTAATGCCCGGCTGTTCTATACCCAGGGGAATGTGCTTCAGTGTGGAACTTAAAAAGTTGAAATGAACGGATTTAACATTTGATATTACATTGCAAACCACACCCAAGCAGAAATTGTAATTAAGTCACAAATTAAAAGAAATTCAAGCCAGCCTCTATGCAGTTAATTTTTTTCATAAGTATATATATATATATATATATATATATATATATATATATGGAGATATGTGTTTACACATCTGAGGATCATCATATTTTTTTGAAGGCAGGTTTCCAAGTTCATGAAGAGGCTTGCCCCTAATATATATATATATAAAATGGATGTGGCATGATGTCTGAGTAGGCAAGGTAAGCAGTGTCTATGATGACTGAAGTTGTAAAGGTTAATTATCCAGATGTATTAAAAAGAAAAAATGTATCTCAATTTATAAAATTTATTTTGCAAGAAGGAATATCTTTTGATATACCATATATATATATATATATATATATATATATATATATATATATATATATATACACACACAGGGTTGTTGTGTTAAAAGGGCACCTTGAAAATCACATTTTTAACATGACAGAGAAATATATTCTAAGGGCATCATGTTTCATAAACTCCACAGATACTACACTGTGAGGGGGGGGAGTGCCAGTCCATACAAAAATAACTCAATAATTTTTAGTGGGGGAGGGTGACAGCTATAAACAAACATCAAAGATTTCCAATTCTTTGTTGATTTTTAGCTTCATGCACTGAACTCAAATATGATTCAAGAAATGATTACTTTCATCTGAGACAGGTAAAAATTCTCTTGTACCTTTTTGGCCTCACATTATATAATATCCATCATGCTGTCTATATTCACATGCCAAGAGACACTGTCCCAAGTCATGTTTGATAACAGACACTGAACATAACAATTTCTGCCTTTTGTCTAACATTTATGCCTGAACACTGAAATTTTATTCACTATTTATTTTATTTTATTTTTCTTTCCTCCACCAATAGGAATAGATAGGTTCACCTATTGTCCGGTTCACACTCCTCCCCAGTCTTTTGAACTGGTGTAGAGGTTTATCCCTTGTTCCTTGTTAAGGATTGGGTCTTTGTTTCCTTCTAAAGTCTGCTTCAGCCCTGTACTCCTAACGCTTGTCCTTTTCTATGTTAATAGGAATCCATACAGTAACCCTCTACCTTGAGTGGCTCTTGAGCCTTGTATTGCGATAACATTAGTTATATATATGTGCGTGCACACACACACAGAGTGCATTGGGTAAATTGTTGCCATTTTATAGTTTTAATTTCACGTATGCGCGTTGTTTCTTTATGATTTTGTCGACTGCACAGTATAGTAAGGTTAGTTGGGCAACCGTCTGTGAGAAAAAGAGCACCATGATGCAATTCACTCTGCCAGAAATTTGCAAATGGCATGCTGTACTGTTTGGCATTTGTGCTGGAAGCTCCAAGATGAACATTTCAGAATTTTAAATTTGCTTACAGATGTTTAATAAGAATTAAATATGAATTATCACAGCAACTTAATAAATAATAAGGGGTATTCAATCTTATCTAAAAAATTTAAGTTTTACTGTCTAAAATAAATTTCTCACAACTAAAAAATTTCATTTCTAAAAAAGAATCAAAAACTGTCTTATTTTTGTTAAAAGAAACAAGTAAAAGTGCGACAACACAGTTAAAAAAAAAAAAAAGAAGCATATCCCTTAATCTTCTTTTTAAAGAGATATAAGCAGTTTTATCAAACTTTACAATAAATTTTAAAAAATATTAGGAAGTTGAAAGCTAAATAACACTGATATCCAACTTGATCATTTTATAAGGTATGTGATTCGACTGTTATAAAAATTTTGTAATTTTGAACCAAACCCTTTATTGTGTCCAGGAATGGGATTGATTATAAGCTTTTCATGCTTAGGGTAGATAACTTATTTCAGTTAATACAAAACAGTTGCATTCAACTTTGTGTCACTTGTTTGTTTCTTCCACTCAACAAGAATATTTGACTTTTTCAGCACAACCCAATTCAGGGATTGAACATGGGGTCATGTGTCTCTTGGACATGAGACACATGACTAGCCGAATGAATTAAAGCATTGGTTTATAAAAAAAGAAACAAAGCAAAAAGAACAAACAAAAAACAAAAATATGCAAGTTTTTTTCTGGCAGATGCAATTTTAGTATTCACTAGTGTGGAATGAGGATGACTTACTCACTCCTGTTGAAAAGACTTTTACATGCAAATCAATGCTTATTTTAAAAACGTTAATAAAATCTTCAGATCTGTTTTTCACTTATTGTTGCTAGAATGAATAAAAATTATCTAAAAGAAAAAAGAAATAAATTTTAATTTATTATAAAGTAAAATTGGAATAAGTCAAAGTTTACTTTTATTAAAAATATTTTTCCTATAAACTAACTGTAAAAATGAAATGAATTAAGCAAAAAATTTCAGTCAGTATGGTACTAAAGTTACTTTGAATAAAGCTTTTCCCTCAGACTTTGCCTATGAAGAAATTGATATTAAAAAATATTTTAAAAATATTACTATTATTAAACAGTTGTGGGCGTATATTTCATTTTTGAAAGATTTTTTTCAATAAAGAGAAGAATGTTATGTTGACAGATTTGTCAATATGGATGATTTTAGCATTTTTACTGATTAAACAAAAACAACTCATTGCAATAAATTTAAATTGGTTTTGAAATACAGAAAAATATTTTGCTGATTGGAAATATTAAATTTAATCTAAAACTAAAATAAAAGCTTCAAGAAAGATTTTTAATTTTTAAACATGAATTTTAAACCTTAGGCATCACTTTTGTTTATATATATATATATATATAAACAAATTAACTATGATATTATTTTTCAAAGAAAGCAAAAGTTTCAGTTCAAAGACAAATTATTTAAAATGCAAATTTCAAAAGGCACCTTGATAAAACCATTTTCATATATATATATATATATATATATAGAGAGAGAGAGAGAGAGATTGATTTGTGTTTTGCAGGTTATTTAAAGCCAGAAAATATAGATTGCAAGAATTTTGGGCAGATAATAATGATTTAATAAGTCCTACTAATTAACCCATAGCTGGGGAGGAGAAACAGTGGAGTCATAACTTTACCTGACTGGAATTGGAACTCAGCTCTCCGATTTCCAATTCTGACCATTAAACCCCCTGCAGATCTAAGCTTACAGCACCTGGTTTAAGAGATAGTCTGTGTGTGTGTGTATGTGTGTATATATATATATATATATATATATATATAACAAAAGACAAGAGGAAAACTTTATGCCAGTGCATTTTGTTCCTTGAGGAACTATCAATTATCTTTACTTTATATTGTTTTACAGACATTTTATTTTTATTTGAATTTTTACACATGCAATATATATTATTACTTGAACATTATTTTAATGGATAACAAGATATTCCATTTATTTATTAAACAGTAAATTTATTTACTGTCATGAATATTTGACAAAAGCATATATTCTATTTTTTAATAAGATTTCTTGAATATTCAGGCCAAGAGACAAAAAATAAATATACTGCTTAATAAACGGAGCATCTACTCAAATATGGGTATCCACTAAAAATAACGTTTAAGTAATAAAATTTATCTGTTTGATAAATAAAAATCCATCACTTCTTAGTAAGTAATATTTGTTTCAAGTCAGATTAATTTAACTTTAAATTTGCTAGTTTTACTCAAATAATGTGTCACAAATATATATTTTATTTTTGGAAGAATTTTAAAACCAATAATTTTGTTTTGCTTACAAATTTCTTAAAATTAAGAAAATGGCTACTTTTAAGAAAATTTTCTTAAAAATCAACCAAAAAATTGAGATTCTGATCCATATAATTTCTATTTGAAATATACCAGAATATTTTACTTATTGGAAATAGTAAAATTAATCATTTAGCTTTCAATTAAAACTAAAATTAAATCTTCAAGAAATCTTTTTTCTTTTTTAAAATTCATTTTAAACCTTAGGTATAGAAAATTCAGTGGGAGATACCAATATATATATATATATATATATATATATATATATATATATATATATATATATATATATATAAAGTAGTATGTATTTTCATTTATTAACCTGACAGATTATATATATCTCTACTTTCCTACCATCATTACATATATAGCTTGATATGTAGCCGTATTTTGAGATGAAAATTTTGTTGTATAATGTTCAGTTTATGTGATGAATGGTGAAGTGTTAAGTACATTATTAAAAAAGGTGATTTTATTAATAAACAAACATGTAAAATTACTTTTTTTTCTATTATTTGGCTAGAGATTTACTGATAAGCTGGTCTCTCATACATAAATAAAATGCTTAATATATATATAAATAAAATGCTTTACATATATAAATAAAATGCTACACTGATAAGCTGGTCTCTCATATATATAAAAAAAAAAAAAGATAAAGCAAATTTCTTGGCCTGACCAAATAAATTCTTCCAGAAAAAAAAAGATATTTTGTCAGATTTTGAGAAATTGGGTCAGCAGGACGAGAATTTTTCAGCAGCTCATCATGTGTGTGTGTGTGTGTGTGTCTCATTAGCTCAAATACAAAGACAAGCATGCTTGTATGCATACCGAAGCATGCAGTAGCAGGATTAGTTGATAAGCCATGTGGTTCGTTTTCCTATTAACATTTACCTCAACAACGGCAAGACAAAGTAAAGGTAGCATTTGTAGCTGTCTCCACCAGCCTCCAGGCTTTACTGTTCCCAACATCTCTAATCCCCTGCTGAAGAGGCAGAGGTATTTTCCAGTAACTATCACAGGCAGATCTTTTAAAAATAACCAATTCTTACCTACCTACTTATCTCCTAAATGGGGCAACCCCATATGATAGCCCAGGGGTTAGTGTGCTGGGCCAAGTAGCATTAAGTTCAAAGATTACATATGAAAAAAAAAAAAAAAAAAACCCCTCTCCTGAAATAAAACAGTTACCCCCACAAAAAAAAAAAAAAAAAAAAAAAATTAAGTACAAAATTACACTGAAGTTACTTGGCCAGGCCTTAGAGTAATTTACAGCATTGTAACACAGGCCTTATTAACCTTAGCTTAGTCAGGTGCAGAGTTACAAGAAGGCACCCAGTGAGGATCAAACTCAACTGTCTATGAAATTTTCTTCAAGAATTTAGCTATGACCCAATATCAGAAGGTTTTGTATTCATTTATATAAACTTGCTGTTTCCCTTCAACATATCCTGTGAGTGTCAAATTCTCCAAGCCCCATTTCCTCATTATATCTCAGAAATTTCAACTCTTTCTGATTTGAAGCATAAGTGTCCTTTTTGTTCTCATTTCCTTTAAAATTCCCTTGTTGCTCACATGTTGAGTTCATGGTTTTCCCTGCATCATTCTCTATAGAATCACATTTCTGTTGCCTCAAGTATCCTTTTCATTTGTGAGGAAATTGTCCAGCATTCATCGCTTTATAGGATGACTGATATTACATAGCAGTTTACTATGTTGGGTATAGGGATACAATAATAGAAAAAACTTGTTACAGAATGAAGAGATTGGGCCAGGATGGTCAGAATACCTTGTGGACATGATATTTTGACAGTAACGAATTGATTGCCTTGGTTTAAGTTTTGGATATAAATCCAAAATATTGCAAATTTGGTAGAGGGCAGCAGGAACTTTGAAGCACAATATGCTTTCCACATCTAAGTTCAATAGACAGGCTAAGGTCATATGTGATGGTGCATTAAACCAATGAGCCAATATCTGTCCCCCCCCACCACAAGTTCCTACTTCTACTGCCTCCTAAAATCAATGCTACTGTAACTCAATAAAAAAAAGGACAGAAAAAAACAAAAAAACAAAAAAAAACACACACATAAATAAGAAAAAGAAATAGTCTTTTGTTGATACAATCTATAAAGTAGCATTGGGGTCTGTCAGGCTGAAGCCAGCAACAACACAGAACACAACATACTCCATGAGAATCAAGCTCACTCTAAAAGCAAATTTCTGTCTAAATTTCTGTCTAAATTTCTGGGATGAGGAGTTATCATTATTTACACTATTTATATTTGGACTATTGTCCTCATCTTTGTTGTTGTTATCACAACATTTCAGCCATTTTGCCCTCCAACCTTCATCAGGTGTATATTGATCTGGATAACCTATAGGGAATTCCAAACTGAATACTTTATTTAATCTACAGGGGTAGACTTTGCATTCCACTGCCCATGTCTAGGGGTATCTTGTCTAGGTTTTATTCTTAATATTGTTCAGTTAATGCCTACCCTGTTTGTACTGAGTATACAACTCCCTAGTCCAGGGAGTGAACTCGTATGACACCAATACTTTAACCCACAAAGCTGTTGTCCTATAGGACTATTTGCAGGACAATAGTCTACAAAGATGAGAACAATAGTCAGAATATAAATAGTGTAAATAAAAGTTGTTTACAATACTAATTGAACCATAATTCTAGGTTGAGTGTAAAAGCAAGCCTCGTACAGCTAGTTGGCTAGTATTGTTTTGTGCATCCTAACCATTACTCTTTCAAAATTTGACACTTTATTTTGAAACTTTTTAAGAAATACTGTTCAAACACTTAACGCCTGAACGTTTCCATTTAAATCCTTCAGTGTTTATTACACATACTATTTTAAGTAAGGGATACCAACCATAGTGAAAGGGTTAGTAAGCTAGTCTTTTATAGACCAATTCATTTATTTGATCATTACTAGATGCTCACAGTACTGTGTCCATTCTGACAGTAAAAGCCTTCATGGATCAATTTGGTAGAAGAATGAATTTGAATACTCAATCATGGCTCAACTACCACAGAAACGTATATATTAAAAAACAAAAAAACAAAACTATCAAGAAAAAGAAAAAAATCAGTATACACAATGTTATGGAGAATACATTGTAGCAGACATATATTTGAATGCTGAATAATTTCTTTACAAAGAGAAACTACGTGACCAGGTTTTACAAACGGATGCTGAGAATGCCATGGACAAAACAAATGAGCAATGAGGAACACTATTTACATTATTCAGACTATTACCCTCATCTTCGTTGCTATATTTATTATGTTTCGGCCATTGTACACTCTGGCCTTCTTCAGGTGGTTGGAATATCGAAATGAACCCTTTATTTCGCTCACTGGGGTAGACTGTTCTAGTTCCACGTGCCATGTCTAATGGATGTCAGTTATCAGTTATCTCCTGTTAATTCCCCTCTCAAATATAGACAGCAATGAGGAAGTTCTAAAGAAAATAGAACTAAAACATACACTCCTACTTAAATCAAAAAGAGGTATTTAATATTTTTATAACACATTATGAGGAAAGATGGCATGGAAAATTTAATACTCACAGGACATATTGTAGGAAACAGGGTAGAGAGAAACAATGACCAACTCACCTAATGGATTTGTGTGCATAGATAGCAGAGTTGGGACAAGGACAGATGGTAAAAAGTCAAAGTTACATAGATCTATGAGGGAGAGGAAGTTGTGGAGAGTCATGTTCACCCATGTCCTGAAGGTACATGGCACATAAATTAAATTTTAGATATTACTCACAGTTCCTGACAGTAATGTTTGTAGATAAATCTTGAAAATCATTTACCTGATCCCCTTGTCTTGTGTTAGACCATATTTAGTATATATATATATTATAAATTAACTGATTTAAAATATGTTTTTCTTCTCGATACACAGTAATAACCATGTTTCAAAAAGTTAATAAAAATGAACATGTACCACCCCTTGTCTGAATGATTGGATCTCCCTGTATCCTTGGAAACAGTGAATTATGAATTTTTCTGTGCCTTTAAAACTCAGTAAATTTTAAAAAAATAAGTTACTCCAAAATTTGCTTGAGGATGAAATGGAACTAATGTTTTTAATTTAATTACAAAATTAAATTCAAAGCTTTTAGCTTCCATTTTTGAAACATGGTTATTACTGTGTAACGAAAAAAACATTTTAAATCTGTTAATTTATAATATTAATGCTCTGTAAATTTACATTGAGCACTGTTTTGAAAAAACAAAAATATCAATAAGAACACCAGATTATATATCATACCGTTCTTTCTTATATATATATATATTAAAGAAACAAACAAACAAGTGTATGGCTCTTCAATATATTCTTTTGCATATGCATTTTTTATGCCAATCTTTTATTGTTCAAACACAATATTTCACAACCTAGTTCCTTTGCTTCAGAATGTGCTTTTCCTACTGGCCTTCAAGATTCTTTTCTTAAAGACGTTAAAGAATTTTTATCAGTTTGTTAATTTGTTCCAAAAAATGTTGAAAGAGATGCAAGTTACAAGCAACCAGATTCAGATGATACACTGGGTGGTCTAAAGCATGTATATTTGATATTTTTTATGCTAAAAGATTACTTTGTACACACTTGATGCAATGTTTCACAGATTCTGGCACCCAGCATCCAAATACCATGTTTGACAGTAATGATTGCACCAGAACATATTTGTTAACATTTATAGAGGAATAGTGGACAACATCAGAGAGCCTTTATAGATATAGACCATATGAACATAAGAATCAATACTGAATGGTGACTGTCAGTTTCATGCTTCAATGCCATCTTCAGAAAAGAAATTCCCATTTAAGGTTTACATGCTTAGATTTCTAATTGCAACAATGCATTTCTATAGAAAAATTATTGAAGTATGCATAAAATAGACATATTCTGTTAGCAATGCTTTTCATTATTTTCAATGCATTTCTATAGTAAATTCTTAGCATCCCAGTCTGAGTGTGTCTCTCTTATAGGTTTGAAATTTGCTATATTTACAAGGAAAGAGTACTCAGTATTGGAGTTAGAGCATTTGTAGGTATAGGCAGTGTTGACATAAGGATCAACATAGCATGGTGACTGTCAGTTTTATACACTTCAATGTAATCTCTACACTAATTATTATTTACTTTTTTTTTTTTTTCTTAACAATTCCACTTGAAGCAAGGCAACAAAGCCACAAAGACACAGGGTATTACTGAGTGTGAAAGAAGAGAAAAAAAAGAAACATTATGAAAGAGCAAGAACAATAAAAAAAGGAGGAATCAAGACAACAGAAGATAATGATTGACATTGATCTTCAAAAATGTAAATACAAACTTGACTGGAAAGGAAGAAGCCAGAAGAGAGTTCCACAGGTGAGAAATGCGAGAGAAGAAACAGCCAGCATATAACTTACAGTCACATCTAGCCATTTCAACTGTAAAATGATGAGAGTTTGCCGCTGATCTAGTATTGTGCTTAAATTCATAAAGTCTAGGTACCATAGAGGAAAGTTCATCAGAACAATTACCATGAAAGAATTTATAGAAAAGGACAAGAAATACGTGATAAAGGCATTTCCTGATAATTTACAGAAAAGCTGTTACCATTTTATTAAAGTATCTATATTAAACTAGGCACCACCAATCTTATGGTAGTTTAAGAGGAAAAGAAACTGATGAAATCAAGTCAGATTGCACAATTATTTCTTATTTGGTTAGTGTTATGTACATAGATTGATGTTCCAAGAGTTTGCAATAAAAAGGAACAGAAACTAAGATGAATGAATAACTACTTGAAATATTAATAATACGAATACTTTTAAAGGATACAAAATTCAAGCTGCTTCATTGGAAGGCTTTGTTGATAGACATCACATGTATAGCTCCCAACACTTTTTTTCTTTTTACTAATAGTTCACTCAATACAAGGCCCAAGTGCCACTTAAGGTAGAGGGTTACTGAATGAAGTTGTTATATAAACATAAGAGGAGGAAGTAAGAAGTACAGATTATGAGGATATGAACAAAAGAAAATAGTTGACCCTAGACTTGAAGAGGTCAAGAATGTAGTGATTATGGAATCATCCTCTTGGAAATTTATTCCACAAAGTAGTACTTTTTTGGAAGAAGCTGTTCGAACAGAACTTCTTTCTTAATAGAATATGATGGAGCGGGTTCGTTCTAGTGTACATGGTATGGTAGGTCTTAACTTTGAACTGGTGGAACTAAAGAGTCTAGCTCATTAGAACATTTGCCATGGAAATAGTGATAGATTAATTTGATTTATTTTGTTTTATGCCATATCAACCTCAATGGGTTATTTAATGCCAACAACATTTTTAGGATAGATTTGTATGAATAGAATATGTATGGTTTGGTTTATTTTGTTTTACGGCATATCAACCCCAATGGGTTATTTAATGCCAACAACATTTTTTATTGCTGGTAATATTTTGTTTTGTCAAAAATCAGTTTCTGGCAATATTTTTCCTTCAAAATTGTATTGCTGGTAATAATTTTTTTCAAAAAAGTATTGCTGGTAATAGTTAACTATTTGCCCATAGCTGGGACCCTAACAGGTGCTACCACCCTAGATCAGGGTGGACCTGGGAATACCAGCAATTAAGAGGTGGTTCCACGCTACTCAAAACCTCCTGATCAGAGGCCTTGCTGCTGGATGTAGTTTATCGTCTTACCCAGGACATGGAAATAGTGAGAGTAGTAAGAGGCTTGAAATGTTTCATCTGTGAGAAAAGGGGGTTGTAAAGCTGAAAATTATGCATCACCCACAAAGCCGTGTAGACACTTTTGAACTCTATCAATGCTGGAAAGTGAGTCCATATATGACAGTAATATTTCATTTTTGGTCTGACCTGACTCTTGTAAATTAAAGTCAAGCAGGAAAAGTTAAGTACTTTCTGGAACAGTACCAGGAACCGACCATTTTACCAGCATCTTTTACGATGGTTTGTATATATGCATTCCACTTGAGGTTGGCGTTGGAGGGGGGGGTCGTTTGAACTTGATTCCCAATTACGTTTTAAACAAAAAGCTAAGTAAAAGTCTTTGATGACAAAAGCTTCTGCCAGAACCTTTGGCTGTTCTTTAAGGAACACAAGAACCTGATTGTAGAGTTCTGGTTTCTGTTGAGGATTCTTAAGTATGTCTAAAGTGGATTTTAAATCAAGTGAACATCTCTTTGTTGACTGGATGTTTACTTAACTAAAAGTATAAGTTTGCCTGGTATTAAATTTCTATGAAGTTATATTCAAAAGTTCAACCCGGGTAGGAGATTATATAAAAAAAAAGCATGTAGATGTTAGCATGGTGAGGTGACTGGCAGTTTCAAATCTTAACTGATCAGTTTTTTTTAAATTCAACCAATTAAGTTTGTCTATTTTTTTTTTTTGTATTTTTCAGAAAATAAAATAAAAAATAAATAAATATTTGATACATGCTTTTCTGTTTAACTGTTAGTTAAGACATCATTTTGAATTGCTTCCAATTTCAACAATCTAAAAATGTCCAGGTTGAGTCAACAAAATCTTGTCTATCATATTGACAACACCCAGTTCTTGCTAATGACTTAGACAGTTGAAAATATTTGAACTTCACCAAAACAGCAGAGGGGGGGGGGGAAGAACTTTCTACAGTTTATTCATAATTTCAATCCTAAATTCCTTTATTCAGAAATTGGGAATATACAATTAATTAAATAGATAAACCTTGTTGGCTGAAGGATTTCATTATATATATATATATATATATATATATATATATGAGAGAGAGAGATAATAAAGAGAAAAATCAATAAGATATATAATCCAGTGTTCTTATTAATTATTTTTACAAAATGCTCAATGCAAATCTACAGAGCATAAATATTATAAATTTACTAATTTAAAAATATGGTTCCATTGCTACACAGGAATTACCATGTATCGTTCTAATTTTATTGATTTTAAAGTTAAAATTATTATATAAAGAATTTAAATGGCTGAACTTAAAAATTACTGTAAGCACTAAATTGAAAAAGGTGAACTTCCTTGATATAACATTAGATTTAATGAAAAATGTATACATACCTTATAAAAAAACCCAATACTAATCCTTTATATATACACCCCAAATCTAATTATCCTCCATCTATAATTAAGCATATACCTTTATCTATCGAAAAGAGAATAAGTACAAATTCAGCAAATGAGAAGATTTTCTATGAACATATTAATTTCTATGATAAAGCTCTAAAAGATATTGGTTACAAAAGCCCAAAACTAACTTACATAAAAAATGAAAATGGAAAGCATAGAAAAAACAGAAATAGAAAAATAATTTGGTATACCCACCCCCCATACAACCAAATAGTAAAGAACAAATTAGGACAAAAATTCCTTGCATCAGTCGTTAAACATTTTCCTAAAGATAGTAAACTCGGTACTATTTTCAATAAAAATACCCTAAAATTAAGTTACTGTTGTACTGAAAACTTAGAAAAAAATTAAGAAACATAAAGCTAATATCTTGAATAAACACTTAGACCAAGACCAAAGAAATTTAGACAGTATAAAAATAATAAAAAGAGATGAAGATAAACAAAAATTATGTAACTGCAGAAATTCTCATAACTGTTCTCTTAATAATAAATGTTGCACTGAATCATTAGTGTGCCAATGCAATATTTCATCTATTGAGGATCCAGATAACATAAAAGTCTACATTGGATGCACAAAGACAGGAGTTCAAGAATAATGTTTAAAAAAAAAAGTTGACAAATGAAATATACATATTTATATTTGATATTTAATAATAATTTTTAAATAATTTAAGTAATTCTATTACATTTATTTGTTTTAAAAGAAGTATAGTCTATTAGTAATTAGAAATAAGAATAATTTTAAAATTGTAATTCAATACGACATATTTATATACAAACAACCCTTTTAGATAAAATCTTTATGTATACAATTACAAATTTAACAGTGAAACAAAAGTATCAAAAAACTTTTTGTCGTTGATAAAGACCAGACAACATGCGTTGAACGGATGTCATCATTTGTTAAAAAAGGTGCCCCTACTCTACCTTAACCTCTTTTCAAAAGTAACTCATATTTTGATACAATAGTTGTCAGTGAAAATGAATACTCTATCACCCCTTGTTAAAATGATTGGATTTCCACAAATCCATAGAAACTAATATTATGAATGTATGTGCCTATAAAACTCAGTAAATTTCAAAATATGTTTTTCCAAAATTCGCTTAAAAATGAAACGGGATTAGGGACTAATTTAATTCTATAATTGAATTGGAAGTTTTTAGTTTCTGTTTTTGAAACTTGGTAATTCCAGTGTAGCGATGGAACCATATTTTTAAATTAGTAAATTCATAATATATAATTTTTAATTTAAATGTTATTAAAAATTATTATTATAAATTAAAAATAACAATGTATCTGTCTATATTTCTGAGATGAGGTATTGTAATTATTTACACTATTTACTGTTCGGATTGAAATGACAGACTCTACATTGTATGGAGGTAGAATTAATTTTCGTATTACATGAGTAAAATGACACTATGGTTCAAAGGCATCTTAACATTTGCTCACTGAGATTGAAACAAATTTTAGCTGCCTTCTTCTGATGCGAAGACTCTCCAAAATTGTTAAATTTTTTTATAGTTAGATTGGCAGAGTACAGTTGTATTGTTAATCATTATTTGACAGTAATTAGAAGAGAGTTGCCTATTTCTCATCAGTTCCAGAGGTTAAAGTTCAAGCCCAACAGAAAGCTTAGAGTTTGAATAGATTTTTAAAGCAGGCAAACAGGTCATTCCCCTGGTGCAACACAATCTTTCTATCTCTATTTATATTTGTGACAAACTCAGTAAAATTAGATATGAGGGAATGTTGAAAAGTTCTTGGCCCAATGAAGAAGATTTAAATCCTGATGTTTTGTAAAATTTTGGGAAGTGGGTTGGGGTTAGAACTTTTAAAACATAAAAATATATATCATTTATACTTCATTTGAATTATTATCCCCAATGTTTGTGCAGGTGACAAAAAGGTTTTTAAAAAAAAAAAAAAAAAAAAAAAAAAAAAAAAAATGATAAATATGTTTCTAAAGTGCTTTGAAAAAATTGAAGAAAAAAACTTAAAGTTTTTTCAAAAAGCTGAAAAAAGAAAATAAAAAAAAATAAAAAAATAATTTTTTTTAAAAATAAAGATAAATTTTCTAAAAGTTTAAAATATAAAGAAATATGCAGATATCAATTACGTAAGCATACTTTCCAACTTGACATTTGCAAATAACAGCTAGTCGAATTACTCTGTAAAATGTCATCGATCAGTTATATTATTGATATTTATGAACTGGATTCTCGTAAATTGATAAATAAAGGAAAAAAAAAGATCAATATTTTTTTATTCTCTTATATATTATGCATGTAAGATTTATTTTTAAAAAAATATTAACACAATTATTAACCAGACTTTGATCTAAAAATACTGTTTAATGCTTAATCTATGCAATTAATATTCACTGAATTAAATGCATCGACAAGGAAGGAGATTGTGCTGAAAAATATTTATTGCATAAAAAAAAAAAAAAAAAAAAAAAATTATTATTAGGCTATAGCGTTATCTATGAATTGCTATATAAAAATACCCACACACAATATTTTTCTATTTTAAAAACAGCAAACTGTTAAGAGCAACCTAATATAAAAAAAAAACAAAAAAAAAAACAATTATGGAGGAACTTGGCAGCAGGCAAACTATATTCTCTACTGTTCCTTTTACCATTCCTCTTGAACTACCCTACTCCAAGTACCATGACAATATCTCCTACCAACAACCATCTTCTCACCATTGGCATCACCATATATCTCTCTTGATCTTCAATCTTTCACTACCCTCCCAACCAAACGCCACTGCAAAGACAGTAGATCTCCTCCCAACAATCATCTTCTCACCATTGCTATCATTGTATCTCCCCACATCTTCAATCTCCCCCAGTCCGTCTTATTTTACCTTAGATTCATTCATAAAACCTC
This sequence comes from Acanthosepion pharaonis, assembly GCA_903632075.3. Taxonomy (NCBI): domain Eukaryota; kingdom Metazoa; phylum Mollusca; class Cephalopoda; order Sepiida; family Sepiidae; genus Acanthosepion; species Acanthosepion pharaonis. The sequence continues at coordinate 4,840,575 of CAHIKZ030004626.1, read as the reverse complement.
TATCCACCTTTTCCCTCAAGCCCCGTCCCTGGCTACCTAATTGCTTTCTTGGTTTTCATGACACGAACTCCAACTGACGTTTATGTAGCAGGGTATATCTGCATGTACCTAATGAGGACCTAGTAGCAAGCCAGACCAACACTGCAGATTTGTGTCAAAAAGTACACCAAACTTGTGACTGTCATTCTGGGGGTGAGAATTGGCAAGCAGCCTGTGAGTCTGTTCTGAGGCAAGGCAACAGACTATTCACCTCCCTAGCAACTGCATCTTGCATTCATACTGCAAGTATTTCTGCATACTTAAATTGACACAGACTAATTTGTTGCACATAATTTCTGTCTGAATTTCTAGGATGAGGAGTTTGTTATTTACAACTGGACTATTGTCCTCTTCTTTATTGTTATTATCACAGCACTTCAGGCTATTGTGCCTTGTTTCCACTGAATCTAACTCTGCACTATCTGGCCCAGAAATTAAACTCACAATTACTGAGCAGTACTAAATGAGAACAAGGTAAGATATTCCTCTAGCAAATAGAGAACAATCTACCCCAGTAGATTAAATAAAGGGTTCAGTTAGAAATTCCCTGAAGATTACCTAGATTTATAAGCCCTTGAAGAAGTCTGGCAGTTACAACAGTCAAAACATTGTGATGATAACAAAGATTCCGACAATATACAGTTGTATATAATAAATTGCAGTATTAAAATTTCAAGAAACCCATATTGCCTGTAACTTTTAGTAACATAACAATTAAAGGTCTGTTCGGACAACAGAATACTGTATTGTTGATATTACCACAATAATTGGCTGTACCTAATATGCAGGCTTCTTTATTATAACGTGCAATCACAGATGACACAATATTTTTCAAGGCCAAACAAATTTCATCATATACGCTGAAAATAGATTCATATTACTGCACACCATTGCAAATGACCTAATCTGAGGAAAAAATAGAAATCGATTACACCCTGTCACTCCAGTGGGTCTAAAACTGATCATATGATGAAAGAAAGGAAACTAAAGCAGTTGTTTCAATTAATTTGCACAAGGGTATATGTACTAATATAGAAAAGAATGAAGATTTTTAGTAATGTATGCATATTGCTTGGAATGAACCTTTTGAGTCGGACAATCTTGGTAAGGAGGGGGAATGCCATTCTGGCTTATGGCGAAAATGGTGCATTGGGCAAAAAAAGGTTGACAATCCCTGCTTTAGACCTAGTACAATCAAGCATTCCTGCTAAGATTATACAGTTCCATTGACCAAAATTATTTGGGTGCAAAAAATGTCCTGTATATTTAACATTGTCATGGATTGGAGTGAGATTTTCTAAACAAGTATTAGGAAACTTTTCCTTTTTTTTTTTTTTTTCTCTAATTATTTTACTCCAAACAAGGTGATAATGCCACTAAGATGCTAGGTGGTGAAAGAAAATGAGAAAACTTTAAAAAGAACTGGATACCCAATTCTAAACATGACACAAAGGATAAACCTCTACTCCTGTTCAAAAGACAGGGAAGGAGTGTGATCAGGGCGATAGGTGAAATTATTTACTCCTATTCATATTATTTTGCAGCCAATTCATGTGTCAAGTTCTATTCTTAGCCAATGTTAAAATCAGTTTATAGGGATGGGCTAATTATCTTTCAAACAAGTTTTATCAATTTAATTGTCAGTGTGAAACTGACTATATAAGTAGGACCACTCAGCTTGTCAAGAAGGGAATTACCCAATATGTGTCAGCGGACATTAGAAAGGCTTGTCTTGAAGATTTGCCTAATGTTTTGTTACATGCAGGTCTGCAATCTCATAGCATCTTGCTAAAAATTGGCAATGCACAGTGTCTTTAGGTGAAGATATGTTCTCAGTGTTGAGTGTATCACATTCTGACTATCAAGTTGAAAATCCTTGAGACAATTTTTATTAAATTGAGACAAGTGTCTTTATCTAAATGCAAAGAATGGCTGTCGGGTTTCAGTGTGATCTGTTTATAAGTATACCTATACAGAATCATATTCTTAAATAGACTTGTCAGATCAAGTCTTTCATATGGTTGCTGTGCATGGCCCCAAACACATTCAGGAATATCTAAACTGTCAGCTGTATACAACTGCTTTCTAAGATCAATGGTGAGAAAAAAATAAAGGTTTTGAGTGACTGAAAACTGAAGGTCTTGGCAAAGATCATCGTGCTTTAAACATTGTGGACTGACACTAGAGAATAACAAAGAAAAAAAACTGTACCGAAAACTACATCACAAGAGAAATGCCAACAGCAGTAGCTAAAATGCATAGTGCATGTAACTCAAAGAGTAAATAAACATAATCAAGATGGTAACATTCCACACTACTTCAAATAAAAGGTTAGGAAGGGAACCTCTATTAATACTGGAAAGAGGGAGAACAGCTACTGGACTTCGGAAACCTGTTTTCTTAAAGAAAAAAAAAAGAAAGAAAAAGATTTTATAAATTTCAAACAAAAGTAGTACTGGCTACTCGGTTAATGAATGCCAAATGTTTCCTTGTAAGGAAACAACTAATATTACCATTACCATATATCAATATATTATTGATACTCGTGTACTTTTTATTGCTCACTCCCCACCCTTTTTTTTTTTTTTTTAGTTCATGTACTTAGTCTTTTAATACTGTAATCAAGATCTGATGAGAGGAGAATGAAAACCAGTCAGGTGATTCTATTTTTTCTTCTTTTCCTTTTTGTATTACCATTTAATATAAATACAGATTACAGCAATATAGTATTTATTATATTATGGTTCCTTTTAGCATCCATTGAGCCAGCCTTTGGTCATTACTACATCTATGCTTAGTTACAATTCCTGGGAGAAAGTACACAATCTGGTATGATCATGTTAAACAAGGCCAGTACACTTATACCCCACAGTGACTTGTTAATTTGTGCTAGCCCAAACATCAACAGCTGTAAAGTGGGTAGCTACGGTCAAATGCAAAATAAGTGACAGAATTGTCCAACAATGAGAATTGACAAAGTTTGCAATAAACAATAACAAGAAAAAGAACAGGGCAAAAAATAATATAAAAAAATATATGAAAGGCAAATTAATGGTAATAAGGCAAAGCGACAGTAACTAAGAATTAGGGTCCGTACAAACAAGCAAGTTTGGCTAAGCAAATGTAGCATTCTGACTTCAAGATAAGACAGACTGGGACCGAGTCAGATGAAACTGAGAACTGGTCTATTTTATTGTCTAGGAAGAAATCCCAGCATGCATTTGTTTGCTGCTGCCTATAAATTGGGGAGGGGGGGAGTGTTTTGCAGTCATTCCGACTAGAATTGGAATCAACAATAGGTCCTGAATAGTTTTGTCATTTTATCTAATTATCATTATTTTTGTCTATCCAATTTCACTGATGAGGCTTAGGGTCAAAATCATGGTATGGTTGTCAGATACTTATCAGTGGTGTTTCAGATAGGGATCATCACATACACACACGCACAATATAGATGAGCCTTACCCACAAATATCTCTGCACACATATTTTATATAATTCTTTGCTTCTTGTTAATAAGGTATACTGACCTCTTTGTCTTTTCCCTCTGGCTTATATAATGAATAGCGATTTTAGGAAATCCAGCCAATGAAATCTAATTTATACTTTAATCCAGCCCACAATGTCACCCCTGGTGTCAGTTCTAATTTTCACTGTACATTCCCACCACTGTATCCCCTAACATGTCTAGGCTCTGCTTATTAATTGCCTGTCATCAAGTTCTCTTGCAGAAAATCTGGATTGACCCACTAATGTTACAATGAGCTAGACCAAGCTATGTAAAAGTATATAAATCCAAAATGAAGTGAGACTACTGAATCAATAGAATATACAGTAAGGGGAGATAATCATGAGAATAAAGACGAATGCAATTTTAAAAGAATTCCCAACAGCTTTATCAATACAGCATAATTGTATCTACCAAATAGCACACATTCATAATTGCATACATCTTCCCAAATGACAGCCATACATATTTATCTAACAATATCCAAGGAATAGAAGTAATTGAAAAGGAAGCTTCATGAATAGTGTCCCCAAAAATATGATATGTAAGAGATGATATTTGGGAAATGCACAGATTCACAGATCTTGGGTCCCAATGGATAAAAAGACGGGGTTGTAATGTGAATAGAGCCAGGATGCTTTCACTATTTATCTCAGTGAAAGTAGAATTTTCAGCAGAGTTTGGTGATGCCAGTTTGAAATCGGGCTGTGTTTAAGCTTTCAAGAATTTATCCATAAAGGCTGGCTGGAAATTTAGAGACAGACTCAAACAGAATGGCTAATGATTATTCTGGTAAATATATTTTAAATTTCTGATTGCAACAATATATTTCTATAATAAAATCATTACAGTATACCTTTCTTCTTGATTTCCAATTCATTCTAATGATAAATTCATTAGCAATATATTTTCTTTATACATATTATAGCCCTATTCTATCAGTAATGCCTGCCTTAATTCCTGACCACTGACAATCCCTTTCTTCTTGGTTTCCAATGCATTTTAATAGTAAATTCATTAGCAATGTGTTTCCTTTATATATATTATATCCTTATTATATCAATAATGGTTACCTTAATTCATGACCACTGACAATACTTTTCTTTTTAATTTTCAATACATTTCTGCAGCAAAATTATTACCAACTAATTTGGAATTTCTCTCTCCTTTCTTCTGTATATATTTAAAATTTGCTATATTTATGAAAGAAGAACGCTCAATGGCAGTTTGTTCTTTTTTTTTTAATGACTTATCAACTCCTTGCAGGTTAGTCAAAGTCAGAACATATTTTGGATTAGAAGCATAATGCTTTGATTTTGGCAAATGAATATTGCATTAAAAATTTTTTTTGAGAATAACAATTTTTCCAGATAGATGTGCTACTATTTAATCTATAGCTGTGGGGAGAAGATGAATTCATACCTTTCACAAGGGTATTGCAGGTGTAGATAATACGGACATAAGAATCAACACTGCATAGTGACTATTAGTGTCAAACCTCCAGACATGTTCAGATCATGTATCAACACATTTTACAGGCTCAAAATAGAGTCTACTGATGGAGATGGATATATATTTTTTGATAAATTACCATATTAAAACATTAGCAATGTATTTATATTATACAATCTGTCCATAATGGTAATGATAATATTAGTTGTTTCCTTATAAGGAAACAACTAGCATTTGTTGTCTGAACTGCCTGTGTTACTTTCCATAGAAATTTGTAAAATTGTTCTCTTAAAAAACAATTTTCAGAAAAATTGGTTTCACAATTTCAGTAGGTGTTATCACTCTTTCGAGTATTGATAGGGGTTTCCTTCCTAACTTTTTGTTTGAAGTAGTGTGGAACATCAACCTCTTGATTATATTGTTAATTTCTCTTAGAGTTACACATTTTAGTTGTTACTGTTATTGAAGTCCTCAAGTGATGTGGCTTCCACTATTTGGTAAAATTGTTTCTTTTTGATTCTGTAATGCCAGTAAGAAGGCATGGTGAAGTAATGGATAGCAGCTTGAATTGAGGAATCAGAGAGCCGAGTTCAAATTCCAGTCGAATCCATTACATTCACATACATGCTAATAACCTTGGGAAAGGTATGAATCCTCTTCTCCCCCCAGCTATGAGTAAGTAGTAGAACAGACCAGGTTCTATAGCCATGGATGGCAATTGGTCCACTGCAAAAAGAAATGGCAACCTACTGCAAGGAAAAAAAATCTGCCTCATCAATCATGTATTGAAAAATACATGACCGCTTAAGCATGTATCACATATAGCATATAACTGGCTGAATACCAGTTCACAAGGTTTGAGGAAGGATGGTCCTTGCTGCAACCTACATGTTTCACTCACTTGAAACCATTATATAATCATTAATCTAAGAAAGTGTTTGCATGCAGCCAACAGTTTAGATATTTCTGAAGGAGTTTGGTGCTGTGCGTGGCACCCATGTGACAATCTTAATCTGATAAGACTAAGAACATGACTAAAGTTTCAAGTCTGCCCTGCTATTTACCCACAGCTGGAGGGAGAAGAAGAGAATTCATACCTTTCCCAAGGGTATTAGCACGTAAGTGAATGTAATGGATTCGACTGGAATTCGAACTCGGCTCTATAAAATCTGAACATTCAGTGGATTCAGAGCTTGGAAGGCAGTTTCTTATGGATAATAAAAGGAAGTCTTTATTGATGTGGTCTTTATCTGCTGTGAGGTCTATATATCAAATGTACAATTTTCTATTGTTGCAATAAGCAATATGCTGGTATTTGATGATATATGTTAACTTGTGACTTATCTGAAATTGAACCTGAGACCTTCTCATAATAAATTGTAGGTTGGTTTAATTTAAATAAGACTGTTTCAGCCAATCAGGAGTAGGCTTGGGATTGTAGCAGAAGACATGCACAAATTTGTTCAGTTGCAAACAGTCATTTGCCTGGGGAGGGGCTAATAGTCTGAGCTATTGGATTAACTGTCAGTGCTCATTTCACAAATTTGGTAGCTGAGTGAAAGCCAAACTCGGTTGCAGGGAGTTGATTTTCATAGACTGGTAACAGCCTAGTTAATAAATTGTTCATTAGTATCTTTAACATAACGGATCCAATTTAGATACCTCTGTACGTTTGAGAGTCTTGGGGAGTTAGCCTCGTGTTTCCATAGGGGCCATAGTACATTAATGCGTGATACACCACACTTTGAGATGTGCTTTTGATTCCAGATTTCTTTTATAAAATTTATCAAATCCTGGTTAAATGTACAGAAAGGATCAAAAGTTGGTCAAATTTACAAAATTCACCAGTTAAATTATTTAATTCCACTTTGAAGCACAATATTGATTTTCATTAATAACTCAGTGAACAATCTTCAATTGCTAGCACCAAAGTGGGCTATAACAAATTCTTTTGTGAGGGGAAGAACCAAATGTAGTCTCTGTAGTCTGTAAGCATGCATAAAGTTTCTAAGTAAAAAAAAGATATTAAATGATAAACTTTTATTTAATGTCTGTTCATATTTTAAATGTATAATGGAAATTTTAGTACCTTAGTTACAGTTGCTGGGACAGAGCACATAATCTAGTGTAATCAATAATTGATCAAAACCAGTACATTCAAACCCTCAGTCACAATGACTAGGGACTTCATGCTAGCACAACCATCAACAGCTTCCAAACAGCATCATCTACCCAGTTTGGCTCTCAAGGCTTGTCTCACCCACAATATGGCTCTTAGCAAATTTCTAATGGTGCCCACATGCCATGATCATTGTTCCGGGAAGATACGATGCCACGTGTCGGGATCATTGATCTGGGCCGATATCATCAATAAATAAACATGTAAAAAATGATATTGGTGTGTGGCACTTTTGTTTGTTATGAAAACAGTTTACTAAATAAACATTGTCAAATTATTGGCAACTAGGTTTCATTTTACAGTTAGCAGGATGTAACCATAAGCTCTATGCTAACAGGTTCTTCTATCACATTTCTTGCTTGTAGAACTGTTCCAGCTTCTAGCTTCCCAGTCAAATTCAAAGATTTAAATAAATTGTTCTTTTACTGTTCTCTCTTAATAGTATTTGTTTCTCTAACACTCAGTAACCTGTTATGACTTAGTGGCTTTGTTGTCTTGCTTGGGGTGAAATGATAAAAAAAATATATGGCAAGAGCAAAAGAAAGAGAAGTGGAGGGAGAGAGAGAGAGTGAGGAAAAGAGGGCGAGAGAAAAAGGGAAAGACAGGCAAGAGTGAGCTACACAATCTTCCCTTTACAGCCTTGACAGGGTTCAAAAACATTTATGCAGCCTTCTAGGTGATTAATTCCTTTCCACACCACAGCCTATCTACTACAGAGAATATTGAAAGCCTCTCAGCTACAATCGCTATTTCCATGGAAAAATATTCTGATGGACTACTTTACCTAGGTCCACCAGTTCAGACATTTACAGCTAATAGCTGCCATAAGATATACACAGGGGCAAACCATCCTCATTCTGTTCATATTCCATTGGTAAGGAAGAAGTTCCATTCTGACAGCTTCTTCCCAAAAAGCCAATACTATTATGTAACAGCCTCCCCAGAGAATGCTTCCCCAAGCACTATAATTTTAATCTCTTCAAATCTAAGATCAACCATTACCTATTCTACATATCCTTATAATATGCAAATTCTTAACCCTCCTATGACCATACAACAACCTCATTTCGTAACACTATATTTTTAGTGGCTCTTGGGCCTGGCCTTGCCTTGAGTGAAAATTTATAAAATATGATAAAAAAAGACCCCTTTTAAGTGAATCTTGGCCATAATATCAGAGGTCAAGTAAACAAGCCTGTATCATTTGCAATAAACTCTGGAGTAAAATAATTGGCAATTAGCTTTGATAGCTGTTTTTTTTTTCTTTTGTTTTTTTTGTTGCCATATGCAATCCTAGCAATGTTATCACAGATATAAAAAGTAATTTCTGCAGGACAGTAAATGCAGCAAACACCTGCAGTAAACACTTGTGGTGAAGTAAGCATATAGCAGCAGAAGCAGTGGGTGTGTCTAGGGCAAGATAACCTGATGGAGTCCATTCTTTTTTCGGGATGGCTTTGAATTCAGAGTAGGTCTCCTAGACAAGTGCTACTCCAGGCGAGAGAACCCAGTTTGCTCCATTATTTGATGCACAGCTAGCAGTAAAAAAAAGAAAAAAAGAAAGAGAGATGGTTTCATGTTCTTTCAAAAGTTGTCTATGCAAAAGTGGGCACAGAATTTGAACTTGGTTTGACAATCTCACTTTCTGTATTGGTATCCACTACACTAAATGTACATTCACTTGCTGTATTAAAAAGGGACTAAATTCTTCCCTTCGACTTTGAGTAAAGAAAATAGTATTAATATATTGTGCCTTAAATTAAATTTAAAAAAGAATTAAAAAATAAAAAAAAAAAAAAAAAAAAAATAAAATAAAAAAAATTAAATTTATTTAACAGATTGCTACCGCAAGAGAAGTACATATTGAAACTAATTGCCATAATAAGATAAAAAAGGAAAAACAAAAATGAAAGAAAGGAATAAAAAAGGAAATTAATAAAGTAAAAATTTAATAAAAAAAGGGAAATTAATGAAATAAAAAAAAATGAAAGAAAAGAAAAAAAAACGAAATCCTAAAAACAAAATCCTAAAAGATAATGTTGTTTTGACTTTTCTCAATCAAGTTTAGTGATTTACGTCTCTCGCAGCTGTTAATGTATCAGTTGAAACTGTTTCTTTTTAAGCGTAAAGAATCCCATGAGGACTTATAGAATACCAAACTTTTGTCTTGACCAGTGTTTCTTGAAATATAAAAAAAAACAAAAATCAACTCTCAGACTGTTGACCTCCATTTGGCAGATGATTTGGGCTTTCTGTAAAACTCTGCAGGGGTGGGGGATTGTATAGAAACTTAATTCCAAAGGACAGATCTGCTCATTGCTTCACCCTTGTCAACAGATGGTGAGCTAATTCAGTGCAAAGAGAAACCTGCCTTTCAAACATGATCCTACTGACACACTAAGAATGAGGACAACAGTGTCAGGTTCAAGGCATGGGTTGGGTAGGAAAATACCAAGCATGGTAGTAAGTGGCGGGGTCAGGGGCAACCCTTAATTAACATCAGTCAAAGAATGTTTGTTTACCAGCTTAATCAAAGCAGGTAAACAAACAGGTGGAGGCTCTGACTAATAGTGCGTTCACCAATTGCAAACAAGTGTTGTTGATATAATAGCCCTCATGTTTCCAGTCCAGATAGATTTCAAAAGCATTTATGCAGCCTTGTGGGTGATGAATTATTTCCCATGATGTGAACTCTTTCCTACAGGTGAAACATCACAAGACTCTCACTATTCCATAATGAATATTCTAACAAGCTGCACCCCCTTAGTTCCATCAATTTAGACATTTACTGCTATGACATACCATTCTAGGTTGGGCACCTCAACATGGTGTAATGCTTACTAAGCTTGTCTCAGACAGTTTCTTTCCAAGCACAGCTACTTTGGAGAACAGATTCCTGAAAGGATGGGTCCCTGATCACTACAATTTTAACCTCTTCTAGTCTAGGTTTAATCATTATCTTTATTTCATAGCCTGATCATTTGCACTTTTCATCTGTTACTCTTTTGTTCATAACATGACCTCATTCAGTAATATTCAGGGATATTTTTTATTGATATCATATTTGTTCATTTTCAGGAGTCCTACACCCTTGTGCAAATTAATTGAAACAACTGCTTTAGTTTCTTTTCTTTCATCATATGGTCAGTTTTAGACCTACTGGAGTGATAGTGTATAATCAATTTCTATTTTTTCCTCAGATTAGGTCATTTGCAGTGGTGTGCAGTAATATGAATTTATCTTCAAGGTGTATAATGAAATTTGTTTGGCCTTGAAATATATTACATCATCGATGATTGCATCAGATATTTATCACACCCTGACACTATTGTCCCAACTGTCGATTAGTTGTCCTACAGGCATTGTCAGCTATGGACATTACTCCAAGAAAGTGTATGAAAATTGTAATGCTGCACAAACACAGTGGGCAAATCGAAGAACTATAGATTGGCCTGGAAATTCTGATTTAAATCCAATTGAGAATCTGTGGTCAATCTGCAAGGAACAACTTTGTGGAATGGACATCCAAATTACTAACATGGGCATTGGGTCATGTTTCACTGGAAAAATAGGAAAAAAAAAAAAATAATCGAATTATTCGTTTTGTTTTAATCAATTTGCTCAAGGGTGTAGTTTCAGAGCTAAGCTCGATGCGGGCACAGATTCCTGGTGAATCCCACTTTTTTGTGGTCTTCATGCTCCTTTCATACACGATATTGTTCTATTGGATACAGGGTTATTTTTGGTGCATTTTTTTAAAAAAAAAAAATCCACATGCAATAGACCTGCAAATACAGTAATTGTGTCAGCTCAAGTGGAAGCAAAGATTTCTCAATTTTATCAGACTTTTCTTTCAGCTTGGAATTATTTCAGGAAGGAGATATGAAAATGAGCATCAAAGCTATTAACAATTTAGCTTTATTTAATGATGAGAGAAAACGTGCCACTAACATTTTCATTTGTTTATGTATAATTATTAATCTTTCATGTCACTATGTAACTGGACAACAATCCGTCCCCAGGTGCGCACCAACACGCATATACACACTAAAAGAGAAAAAGAACCCTGCAATACAAATGAAAACGAATGCACACAGGACATTGAATGAAGAAAAGTAATAACATTTTAAATACATTGAAAATCATCATTGTATGGCAGTGTTCATTTTACACAGGGCCCAAGGATAAAAGCTATCTCTCAAGTGTCTTGTCCTAGAACTAATAAAACTAAAATGCTGCCCTGAGGGTAACAGTTCAAACAAGTAAAACCTGGGATGCATGCCGTCTTGTGTTTTTGGCTTTGCTGCAAAAACAAGAATTAGAAATGTCGTCAAAGAGATTACTGTGAGCAGCCGATTATTTTCTGGGCAACATCTATAACCCTTTTGGAAGGCTCTCTTGTCTGCTGCTGAGTGGCTGGTATGTACAACAGTGACTGAGTTTGCCAGCACATTCTCAATAGAACCGCAGTTGACATGGGAATAGCAAACCTGTCATCAGTATAGACCAGTGGTTCCCAAATGGTGAAGCGTGCCTTATAGGTGTGACAGAAGAGGATAACAGGCGAGGTGGAATGATTGAAAGAAAGATTTAGAACCAGTTTTAAAAAATTCATATGCCAAAAATAAAAATGATTTCAAAATGTGTACAAAAATTAAAATGGGAGGGAGTTTTAAAGACAAGATAAACAACACTCATGCCTGAAAGCCATTCTTTTTGCTTACAGAGGGAGGGCTATATATATATATATATATATATATATATATATATATATATATAAAAAAAAAGAACAGCAAGATATATAATCCGGTGTTCTTATAGATATTTTTATTTTTACAAAATAGTGCTCAATGTAAATTTACAGAGCATTAATATTATAAATTTATTGATTTAAAATATGTTTTTTTTTTATTGTTCTACATGTTTCAAAAAAAAAAAATTTGAAACATGGTTAGAACTGTGTAGCTAAAAAACATTTTAAATCAATAAATTTATAATATATATATATATATATATATATATATATATATATATATATGTGTGTGTGTGTCTAGTACTTTTAAATGGAACTGAATGTGCCTTTTAACACAGAGAACACATCTTTAGGACTGAGCACATTTAATAGGTGTTCAGCTATTACAGACCCAGATGTACTGACACACTTCTGCAAATTATCCAATTGCCCTTCTAAAATTATGGCTCTTCCGGAAATGTTGGTTGTTTCTGACATGCTTGCACCTACTGTATCATAATTTAAATTTCAGGGATTCACTGGTTCAGTTTTAGACAAAAAAGATGTTCAAAGGGTACAATGATTGAAACACTGTTACAAAGATAACACAGATGAGGAAACTCGTTTAAATGAATCAATGTGTAATAGCAAAAATACCTAGAGAGTCAGAAATCCAGGTAGAAAAAAAATAGTGTTATAGCAATTGAAATAAAGAAAATAAAGATTAGAAAACTCATTCTATCAAGAAAAATAGTAGCAGCAGCTTATCTCAAAGTTAAACAGTAAAAGCTAATTAGTGTAGCAGAGGTTGGAGGGACACATTTTATTTATCTCCCTTGGACCTCATTTCAAGATTATTTGGGATGGAGTGATGAAAGTTCAAAAGGACTGACTTGTTATTATGAAACATAATGCCTTACATACCATGGACTAATGTTAAGCCGCTAATCATGATAATATGTCCCTGGATATACTAAGTGGCCAATCTATTTTTTAATGACTAGACATGGGTTTTATCTCTTTCTTTTAAAATTTTTATTTTGGTCATTGTGTGGGGATGATATTATATATGTAGGTAGGTATTTATAAAACAAAAATATTCTGGGTGGCTTGCATCACAAAAGGGCTAACCTAAGAGACCACCCCCAATCATGTTGAAAAACTGCAAAAAAGAAAAATCCCAGCTGAATAAGGCTTATATTCAGATAGAGTCTTTATTTTTATTCTTATTTTAGAGAAAAAAAAGAAACTATCAGAGTAAAAGTTTAAAATAAAAAAAAAAAAATGCTTAAGATCCACTGCTGTTATTGGTGGAGGTGGAAGTGGCGCTATTGTAAGCTTAAATGCTTTCTTACAACAGTACATAATTTTCTGAACAGATGTTGGCCGCATCCCTAGGATCCACCAATTTTCACATCATGTTATTTTTACTTGTGCTAATTGGGTATATTTTTATACAACCATAAATCACGTCAACTATCCTGCTGGGTGGGCGTATATGCTTGTATGTGCATGAGATACATATAGACATATATATGTCGAGAGGCACTGTATATGTTTATATACCCACACATCTCTGTGCATATATCCTTTGTGTTACATAATATATGTGTATGTGAAAAATTTATATATATGTAAGAGGTATGTGCAACACACAGACACACACATATACATATATCTCAAGTATATCTGAATATATGCATGTGGGCAAACTATGCAAGTTTTTGACTGATTTGTTTTTTATGGCTTATCAACCTCTTGGAGGTTATTTTATATTCAGAAAATATTTTTGTAGATTGTAAGAATTTTGGGAGATAATAAAGATTTACAGATACTAGTCTTACCAGATAATTACCTCTGACTAATTAACCCATAGTTTGGGGAGAAAAATAAGTGGATTCATAACTTTCCCAAGGTTACTTGTATGTAAGTAAATATAAGAAACCCAACAGCAATTGGAACTCGGCTCTCCAATTCTAAGCCATTATCTATTACATTACCAACACATCCATGCTTACAGCACCTGGTATTCCCAAGCAGTCATCCATATAGGTACTGACTAGTCTTGACATTGTATAACTTCAGTGATCGTACAAGAATTGGTGTTTCAACATGACATGGCCATAAACTTCTTACATCAATATGTATGTATGTATGTTTTTTTTTAATCATTTCTCCCCAAGTAAGACACTAATGCCACTAAGATAGAAGGGGTCATTGAGTGTTAGAGAATATGAGAAAAAAAACCTATTAAGGGGAAAGAACATTAAAAGAATAATAAAAAAAAACAAAAAAAAACAGAAGATAACGATTGATATTGCATTTAAATTTTTGAAAAATCAAAGTTGACTGGGAAGCAAGAAGCCAGTTTAAGAAATCAGTGAGCCAAGTTCAAATTCCAGCCAGATCCATTACATTCACTTAGATGCTAATACCCTTGGGAAAGGTATGAATCCTCTTCTCCCTCCACCCCCAGCTATGGGTAAATAATAGGACAGATCGGGTTCTATAGCTGTGGATGGCAACTGGTCTACCGCAGAAAGAAAAAATCTGCCTCATCAGTCATGTATCAAAAGATACAGGATCGCCTATGCATGTATCATGCATGGCACATAACTGACTGACTGAAGATTAAACAAGTACAAAATTTAAATATCTAGGAAGTGTTTTAACAGAGGACAGAAAATGCGACACTGAAATCCGAAGGCAAATTGGGATAGCAAAAGATGCCTTTCAAAAGCTATGAAAAGTATTAAGAAACAGGAAAATCAAACAAGTACAAAAATTTAAATATCTAGGAAGTATTTTAACAGAGGGCAGAATATGTGATAGTAAACTCCAAAGGCCGATTGGGATAGCAAAAGATGCCTTTTGAAAGTTAAACCAAATATTAAGAAACAGGAAAATTTCATTGGAAACAAAGGAAGAGTACTGAACTCTTATACAATATTTTTCCACCTTTATGGCAGTGAATGATATACAATCAGATGGAGAAGAGGCAAGAGAAATGTTATTCTACAGAAGGATGCTGAGAATGCCATAGACTGAACATGTAAGCAATTATAAAGTTTCAGAGAAAATGGAAACAAAAAGGATACTTATAATTAGAATCACAAAAAGATAATTGAAATTTCTTGGGCACATAATGAAAAAAAGAGGGCTTGGAAATTTTGATACTCAAAAGGACATATTTAAGGCAAGAGGGACAAAGGAACGTAGCACATAACCTAGATTGTGTAAATTGTTGACGGAACAGGGATTAGGAGAGATAACAAAAAGACAAAATTTACTGAGGGTTACAAAGAACAGGATGTCGTGTAGAGCCATGATCGCCCACGTTCTGAAGGGACATGACACAGAAGAAACAATTTTGGCTTGGAATTTGTCAAACGCAAGCATGTGTTGGTCGTTAGGCAATTCTATCCTCAATACCACAATCCTTTCTTGTTAGATTCAGGAAAAAGAAACAAATTAAAATCCCATCTCAAACAACAAAGTTGAAAACTTAAGTTTTCTTTTTTTCTTTTTTTGCTCTTTCTGTAATTCAGAGAATTTTGGAACGTGACGGTGAATGATAATAAAACTTAATTTAAGAATTCATTAACCCCAATATCTCATATTTATGATTTTTGCCTCTGGTAGGAGCTGTCAAGACAACTATGCTAATGCTGCAAGATGGTTTGTCTGTATGTGTGATTGGGAGGATGTAAGTGTATATCATACAGGGTGTCCCTAAAGGCCCTATCTATTTTAATGAAAACACTAATTTATAATTGCTTCTTTTTTTCTTTTTTTTTTTCTTTTTATACCCATAGACAAAAAAAAAAAGAAGAGTGTGTAGAAGTTGTATGTTGAATTGAAAGGAAAAAAAATGAAATGATGTCAGAAATAAGTTTGCAAGCAGATTCAACAATGCAGGACCAACAGAGAAAAAAATAGACAAATAAAGGAAGAAATTTAAACAAACTGGTCCTGTACATAGTAAAAAAAAAAAAAAAAAAAAAAAAAGAGAACCTGGCAACGACAGATGTCAGAGAATAACATGAATGCAGTGAATCTGATCAACAATGGGGATTTGTGTACATTTGTTTGAACAGCAGTCTCATTCGGACAATCAGACATGGTATTAACAGACTATTTATACTATTTACATTGTTCGGACTGTTGTCGTTAGCTTTGTTGCCATATTCACAATGTTTCAGCCATTGTGCACTCCAGCCTTCTTCAGGTGAATGGAACTTTAAACTGAACCTTTTATTTCGTCTACCAGAATAGGTTATTCTACTTCCACATGTCCTACCTCTTCTGGATGTCTAAATATCAGTTACCTCCCTTTAACTCATAACCAGGTATTGAACTCACAACACTTTGGGTCAAGTCACTTGATTCAACCAATGCTTTTATCCACTGGGACACGTGTCCTTGAAGAAAGCCGAAACATACAACAGGCAAAAATATTGTGAATATGGCAACGAAGATAAGGACAACAGTCCAAACAATGTAAATAGTGTAAATAATTACAATACTTCATCTCAAAAATATAGACAGATATATTAACAGTGTTCAACTCAATCACCACATCTAACCCCTTAAAGAAATCTAGATTTGGTGCTCTATCAAATAACAAGTCTACCAAAGGCAGGGTTAACTGTTATCTTCCTCTCGTATACATACAGACTGCCTCATAACATAATCCTCTACTTTAAGTGGCCCTTGGGCCTTGTACAGGGTGAAACTTACTGTAAAAAAAAAAAAAAAAAAAAAAAAAAAAAAAAAAAAAAAAAAAAGAAAAAGAAGAAAAAAAAATGTAGAAAACTTACATTACAGATAACTTAATGCTGCAAATGCTTCAAATTGCTACTGAACAATTCAAGTTGTGATGAACCCTACACTGGATAAGTCAATAAATATTACTGATCATTCATTCAATAAATCCATTTTCTTTAAAATAATTTCAACATATTTATTAAACATATTTCATTAAAATAGTGATTGTATCAGTTCTTATGTTTGGGGAGGGGGACTTAAAGCTCTTTAGTATTAATCCTCTGTTTCATAAGTAGGTTTTGATAATTCAAGATAAAAACACTAAAGAAGCAACCTTATTTTATGGAAAGAATATCTGAAATAAAAAAAAAAAAAGCATTAATTTTACAATCCAGGAACTGATTTGCTGAAACATATCTGGTTCAATCACACAAGTAATATATCACAAAAACATAGTTTTAAAGGTATGCTATATTTACGCATAAAAGTGATCAATATCAGAGCTAGAGTATATGCAATAATATAATGAATCAATAACCATTAGGATAATACAATAGACTTTACTACCCATAATGCACCACTGTCCAGCATATATAAATAGCCAAATCAACACATGTGGCCTGAAGATTGTATTCCAGCATGAATCAGTCTCACTTGGTGTTGACTTCACTTCAGATTATAAATATATATATATATATATATATATATATATATATATACTTTTATGTAAACGCCAACACTAAAATCAACTATGAACACAGTCATAATATGCTGAGAGTGTTTCAAGAATAAAAAAAACATTCCCATAACTCTAGATAAAAAAAAAAAACATCCTTGATAATGGCTAAAATAGGCAAAAGTACTTGGACATACATAACATTTGGATATATTTTTTCTTTTTTTTTTTTTTACACACCAGAAAAGTAAAAGCTTATATGTACACAAGAAAATTAAATAAAAAGCTTAAATACAGTACTTTGTCAGTTGACTTTAATGAAACTTGTATAAAAGAGGAATTGCTGATCAAATACATGAAGAAAATGTATGACAATGTAGAAAAAGGATTTTTCCGTAATGTGTTTTATGAGATTTACATTGACATGACTGCACACATGCATGAAGGAGAGGGGACTGTATTTTTTTTTTTTTTTTTTTTTAAATGTGTGTTTGGGTTTGATTCATTTTTTTCCACTTGGTCATAAATATTCTTAAAATTCTTCTGATATATAAAAAAATTCATTTTCCCATATTTTTATCATTTAAATGTTCATTTTAGTGGATACCCATATTTGACTAGATGCCCTGGTTTTATTTTTAAACAGTATATTTATTATCATCTACTGGCCTGAATATTTGAGAAAGTCTTTTTAAAGAAAATTATGTCCCATGCCCCCTGGCAGGAGAAACTCTCATCAGATCTGATGTGTGCTTATATTTAATTCAGCCACAAAGGGCATTTCTGATCAAGCAATATTGAATAGTACCTCTAAGCAAAATCTTTCTTGTCATAGATTGTCAAAATTTCATCCCTAATCAAATATTTGATGTTTTATTTGTTTTCATGTTATTTTTATTAATCTGACAGATTTTTTTTTTTTTTTAAAAATCACTGAAACATTTTCAGTCAATATCAATATTTGAGTAAACACTTTTTTTTTTCCTTTTTTTTTTTATTTGTAAATGGTATATTTATTATCATCTACCAGCACTTAAAAATTGCTTTCCTTACATCTACATGCCTTTAGAAATATATATATATTATAAGGATATATTATATTTTAGGATATGTTATCTGCAAGGATATGCCTACACATAAATTTGAAGACAAATATAACAAAAAGCAACATTGAAAAGTATTGGATACATACAAAAATAATTTCTATTATTGCAAAAATATGAAACCTAAGCTGACTTGACTACTTGATTTGATTTTTTGGGGGCTTATGAACCTTTTGCAGGTTGCCAGAAAACATTTTTTAGATTATAAGAATTTTTTTAGAGATAATGATTTACTGATGCAATTTCTACTAATTAACCCATAGCTTGGGGGGAAGAGAAGAGGTGGATTCATACCTTTCTCAAAAGGTATTTATGCATAAGTGATTATAACAAACCTGACTGGAATTAGAACTCTGCTCTCCGATTTCCAATTCTGAGCTGTTATCAATTATACCACCCATACATCCAAGTGGTCACCTAAGTACTGACCTGACTCAATGTTGCTTAACTTCAGTGATTGTACAAGAACCAGTGTTTCAATGGGATATGGCTGTAAGCCTCTGAATATAGTAAATAGAATCTAGAAAGGAAATGTTTGTATATACATAGATTTTGCAAATATGGCAGAAATTAATATTCAAACATTATGAATATATTCTGAAATGATAGCATAAAAAAATGCCCTTTTGGAACTCTATTCAAATTATTAATTTTCAAATTTCTGCCAACCAATCAGAGAATGCCACATATTACATTTTCCAAAACCTCAGTCATGATAACTTGTAACTTTATGCCAGTAAACATTGATGGCTTTCAAACAATTCCATCTACCCAATTTTACTTACAAGGCTTGGGTCAACCTGTAATTTTGTTTCCAGACACTTTTCAAAAAGAGGTGCGGGCTTGGATTTCCTTCCCAGGCCAATAACATCAAGAAGTCCCATTACTGCCAAATTGACCATGTTTTTATACAACAATGTCCTGTGACTGGCAGTGAGTGGTAACAGTTTTGTGCACATTGATGCATACTGTCATCAGGTAGCCAGTCTTGGTTTTTTGACAATATGGGCATTTATATCCAATCAGATGAGCTAAAACATTATAATCTGAGATGCTGGTAGATACATAATACAGTCTTCAATTAAAATCAGTAAGGAGGAAATACCTAAATGATAGAATAGCTGAACATTAACTTTAGTTGAAGAAAAAAAGTAACTCCCCCAAACACCAGAATAACAGGTTTGTCAGTGTAGAGTAAAGTGCTCAACAGCACAGGACAAATTTGACACTGGTCAAAAAAAAAAAAACATATTGCAAAGAAAGTGCTCAACAATACAGGGTTCATAGCATTCCTGTACCAGAATACACCTATAAAAGACATCAAAAATTAACTACTGAATGAGTATATTAATAATCTCACACCAAGACAAAGAGCTTGATATAAAAATGACAGAGCATCATATTTTCTACAATAAAGTCCAGTGTACAAATGACCAGCCACAAATGCCAGTTTAATGGGCACTATGGTGTGTCAGCCAATATAAAGAGTGTTCCAATAACTTAGACCGATTTTAAATGTGAATTAAGTTTAAGCGTTTAATAATTGTTTTCTTTTTCTTTTAGATTTAACAACTTAAGTCTTTGGCAATTTCAACCATGGGAAGATTAACAATCAAACGACGTGTTAAAGTTATCAAAGCCTATTACAAAAATGGCTTTATTGAATGAGAAGTTCCCAGGTCGCATCATCTCTTGAAACAGCAGAGTCAACTGGCCACCACAATCGTGCGACATGATGCCTTTACATTTTTCTTTGGGGTCATCTCAAAAGTAAGGCCTATGCCAACAAGTCAACAACAATGCAACAGCTAAAGGATGTAATATTAAGGATGTAATATATTATTGAGTTCGAGGTGCAACTATGCTGAGATGTCATCAAAGATTTTGACCATCGAATAGAGGTATGCCACCAAAGCCTTGGCAGACATTTGGGCAATATTATTTTTCACCCATAATTTCTATGACTTCAATAACATGATCCAATAGAAAAATAATTTTTCACCAAAAACACTGATTTATTTACTGCTGACTTTGATCCGTCTTAATGAAACACCCTATATTTCTAAATAAATTCCCGGTAACCAGTGTTTGACTACGACTAAAAGTTTAACACATTTTCACACAATCATCAGGTACTTGCTAACTATTATTTGGGAAAATGGGCATTTTATACCCCCTCCCTCACAGCAAATTTGAGGGGTTACATCAAGGGTAGTTGATGTGTACATATTATGTATACACCAACCAAATTCACCGAGTGGGGAAATGCCCATATGGCCAAGATGGAAATGCTGAAAAGTCACCATTACTTGGGGGAGATATAAATAAAATAAAAGCACAAACACAAAAAAAAAATATCAAAAAGTGTGCCTAGAAATTACTCTATAGCATGGGAAAGACTTGGGCCTCAGCAAAGGAGTATAATGCTAAAAATAAAAGTGTTCAACAATACCAGACTCTGAAAGTGCCCCATATTAGAGCATATAATTTAAATAAAATATAAAGTAACTCCTAAGGGGAGTATACTACAAAGGTACACTAATGCTCTATCTATTAATTACATTATTTTTAAATCTGACATTTTTAATACTTTAAATGTTATTATAGTGGATACTCGTATTTGAAATAGACGTCTGATTTTTATTGTAAACAGTGTGTATTACATGTATCGGACTGGACATTTGAGAAATCATAATAAAGAAAACATGCTCTCTGGCAGGGATTGAATCTGTGCCCTCCTTTGTAGGGGAAACAACAATGCAGATCTATGCCTGATCATTACGAGGTGTATAAAACTCAGAGGTGTACCAAACAGTGAATAACAAAATGCATATTTATTATTAATATAATTTTTAGCTGTTATTATATATTGAGCACTGTTTTATTATAACCAGAAATCACTTTGTGCTCTCTCTCTCTTATAAAAAAAAAAAAAAAAAAAGGGATTAATACAAATATAAAATTTATCACTTAGGTTCAGCATCCCAACTCCAGTTTCATAGACAAAACTTTTTGTAACCATTGAATCCACTCATCAGGAGGTTTTGGCAATTGTCTGCCAATTTTCTTATTTTTAATTTAAGTTAAAAAAATAATAATAATAATTTATACATTTTTTGGGGTATTGGGATGATATGTTTTTTATTCTTTGTGTATAAGTATGTACATGCCTGTACATTTATGTATGTGCACAGACACACACACACACACACAATGTGAATGTAATCTGTTGCTTAAGTCTCATATGAGGCAAAAAAGTGATGTAACAAATATTTATTTTACAATGTTGAACAGGAGTAAAGGTCAATCATTTGTTTCCTGTTTAGGATTGGGCTTCCAGTTTCTTCTAAAGTCTACTTCAAATCTATACTTCTAACATCTCCTCCTATAACTGAACTTTAATTTATGATTTATTTAAATTCTCTTTTCATCAATAGGAGTAGATAGGTTTGCCTATCGTCTGACTCACATTTCTCCCCAGTCCTATGAACAGGAATATAGGTTTATCCCTTATTTAGGATTGGGTTTCCAATTCCCTCTAAAGTCTTTTCCATCTCTTTCACTGGACCTTTGCATCTTGGTAGCATTATCACCTTGCTTAGGGAGGTACCACTTACTCTGTAAACCTCTACCTTGAGTGGCTCTCGAACATTGTACAGTGCGAATATTGTAAAAAATAAAATTCTCTTGCATTGTTAATATACTTAATAATAGATTAAACTGAAAAATTTGGATAAACATTTAATAAGGATGTCAGGTTAGAGAATTGAAGTTCCCCTCTCATAAATGTATCCAAGTATGAATATTATGTGTACTTTTTATATATATATATATATATATATATATATATATATACAAGAATAATCCTTCATTGATGAATTTATTGTCAAGTTTCACTTTCGTCAAGTAACATAATTATGCACTAGAGATAACCGTACATATTTGATTTTGAAAGAAATTACATAAAAAAAACATCTATTTCTGAAGCCAGACAAAAAAAAAAAAAAAAAAATGGAAAGAAAATGTTACTTAGAAACACACCCAATTACAGAGTATGTTGCAAAGATTGAATTCTAAAACAAGTAGTTTCAATTTTCTAGCAGACTCCTCTGAAAGGCTTTGAAATTGTCCAAGATTATGGGTGTCGAAAGTGCCACAAGGAATAATCATAAAATGCGGTTGAAATCTGTTAAGACTGACAGTCATTTGCAAGACAGACTGGGTGGGGTGGGGTGGCTGTAATGGTAGTGGTACCTTTGGTTTGCAATTTCTGTTTTAAACAATATCAAAGCCAGACATTTGGAGCAGAAGGAATCAGTTTTCAACCAATGACATTCCAGGGTCCTTCATTCTGTCATTAGTAACAGATTTCTTTTGGCACCAAAAACAGAACCGAACCTCATTTTATCATAATTGCCAAAACATCCACACATTTTTAAAGGGTTTATGGAGTATTTTTTTTTTTTTTTTTTTTTAAAGATAGGCGTTTTCTCTTTAATAAACTAATTTTTGTTGGCTTTTTTCCTTAAGGTGTGTGTATCGTGGCAGAAAGAAAAGAGAACGGCATAGTTTTAATTTGATTTAATGTGTTGACAAAAATCCTTAAAGTTTATAAGGTGGAGTTGACGGGAGGGGTGGGGGCGTGAGCAAGAAAGAGTTGAATGAAATGGGGCCAAAGAGACAAGATTAGGTTTAAATAACTTGAGCATGACAATCTGACTTATAAGGACTTCAGATTAAAGAGAAATCTATATATATATATATATATATATATATATATATATAGAGAGAGAGAGAGAGTGAGAGAGAGAGAAAACAAGGGTGACATAAAAGACAAAAAAAAAATCAGTTGAAGGGGTACCTTACACATCTGGGTGCAGTATTATTGATATCACAAGGAAGAACTTTCAAACATTGACATTTTATTGGCTTGAAAACCCAGTTTTAAAAATTCAATAAGTCTAACAAAATGAATGTGAACAGTTTATCCAGATGAGGTCTCTCAGCTTACTGAAGCTAGAGTAACTTTTAACTGGCTGTACTGTATCATTAATGCTGAGCACTTAGCAGATTTTAGCAGCTCACATCTTGCAAGCCATTAACAGTTACTTAGCAAAACAAACAAAAGATTCCTTCTGTCATTTGAAGGTTTCCTTTCATTTGTGATACACAGGCAGTATGGTGGTGGATGTAATAGTTTTTTTTTTTTTAATCATTTCACCCCAAGTTAGGTGATAATGCTACTAAGATGCAAGGGGTTACTGAGAGTGAAAGAGAATGAAAAGACTTTAGTGAGGAGAAAGGATAATAAAAGAACAAAGTTAAGGAAGACAGAAGATGGTGATTGATGTTGCATTTAAATTTTTAAAGATTGTAAGTGGCAGGGAAGCAAGAAAATGAAAGGGAGTTCCACAGGTGAAAAGTGTTGGGAAAAGAAATTATTAGGATAGAGCATACCATTATATCTAGCTAGTTCAAAAGTAAAAAGATGAGACCTAATTGCCAATCTAGTAATATGCTTAAATTCAAGCAGTTTAGGTACCAAAGAGAAGAGCTCATTAGAACATTTGCCATGAAAATATTTATAGAAAAGACAGTGGGAAGCCATGTCTCACTGGTGTGGAAGTGATGCTGAGTCATTGCAGACCCTTCTTTGGATTTTCTCAAGAATTTCAAGATATATAGCCAGAGCACCAGACCAGATATGGCAGCAATATTTTTATAATTAAGGAGTCTCTGTACAAGAGAATGGTTTATAGCCATGTCGTATTGAAACAACGGTTCTCATATGACCACCGAATTTAAGCAATGTCAAGTTTGTTCAGTACCTAGATGCATGACTGTTTAGGAGTAAGCATGGATGTGTGGGTGGTGTAATGTATAAGCTTGTAATTGGAAGTTGGAGATCTAAGCTCCAATTCCAGTTAGGTTTGTTATATTTATTTACATGCAAATACCCATGGAAAAGATATAAATCTACCTCTTCTTCCTCCAGGTATGGGTTAATTAGTAGGACTTGTATCAGTAAATCATTATCTCCTGAAAGATTCTTACAAACTAAAAATATTTTCTGGCTTTAAATAATCTATAAAAGGTTGATAAGACATAAAAATAAACAAATCAATTGTATACAAGAGAATGCACAGCAAATATTATTTATAAAATAGCAATTAAGACATAAACACTATGAAATTGGCTTAAAAAAAAAATAAATAAAATAAATAAAAAAAAAAAAAGAAGCAATTTTAAGGAACAGTTATTACCTCCCTGTCTAACAAGGTGTCCACATACATGGAAAATGGACAACTTATGCACAGCCTAACATGGAGAGATAAAAAGCAATTTTGATTCACCTAGCTACAGACGGTCAAAATTCCATAACGCTATTATATTATTTCTTTGTTCGTTGTTCTGTTAAATATTCTTGTCCTTTGGACAGTTCATCCTGTGTATGACGATAAACTACATCTGCGACCTGGGTAAGACAAACTACGTTCAACAACAAGGCCTCTGGTCAGGAGGTTTTGAGGAGTATGGAATGACTCTGGTATTCCCAGGTCCACCCTGATCCCTGATGTTAGGGTCCCAGCAATGGGTAAATAGTTAACCCCCAAACTGGGGTCAAAACACTATAAAAGTGAAAAAATAAGTTTTAATACCAGAAATATTTTGTAAAAAAATTATTACCAGCAATAAAAAAAAAAAAAAATATTACCAACTAAATACCAGCAATAAAAATTGTTGGCATTAAATAACCCATTGAGGTTGATATGCCGTAAAATAAAACAAACCAACCCCCCCCTCAAAAAGAAAAAAACACCATTGGACAGTATGAAAAATCATTTGTTTTGGGATATGTGTAAATCCTTTTAATATGTGTATGTAAGTTGTATTTGCCTTATTAAATGTTTTGTTACAGGTGTGTATCTTGTCTTTCTATATTTACATTCAGTGTTAGTGCATCAATGGCTACACTAATGCTAATATTAGTACTTGTTGTACTGGAAGGCTAAAGTATTATTCTTACTAAATAGTCTGTAAACTATGGCTGGTTGATAAGCAATACTAATTATCACCATTTCATACACCTCAGATATATACCATGTCCAAATCAAGCACAGAATGACAATTGAATATTCAGGGAGGAGAAAACTTGTACTAGAAAATCCAAAGAATATGCATCCCATTGCCTTTTTCTATAAATACTTTCATGTGAATTGTTCTGATGAACTTTCCTCTTTGGTACCTAGACTTTATGAATTTAAGCGCAGTAATAGACTGGCAACAAGGTCTCATCGGTTTACAGCTGAAATGGCTGCTAGATGTAACCATAAGTTCTATGTTAACAGTTTCTTTTCTCACACTTCTCGATAGTGGAATTGTCTTTTGGTTTCTTGCCTTCCAGACAAGTTTGATCTTCAAAATTTTAAATGCAATGTCAATTGTTATCTACTGCCAACTTGAACCTTATTTTTTTTTTTATTGTTCTTTTTCTTTAATAGTGTTTGATTTTTCATTCTCATACACTCAGTAACCCCCCTTGTGTCTTAGTGGCTTTGTCTTGCTTGGGGTGAAATGGTTAAAGAGAGAGAGAGAGAGAGAGAAAGAAAAGGGAGGAGAGTGGAGAAGGAGGAGGAACAAGAGGAGAGAGAATGAGAAAAGGTGAGAGAAAAAGTGTTTGCAAGCAATTTATATAAAGGTGCTTTCAGCCAGAAATAGATTATGGCTATATATTGAAATAAGGGAAATGATTCCATTATTTATGAAAAGGTAGAAATTAAGACATGTAAACAATATCAATTATCCTAAACCAACTAAATTACTGCCAATTTAAATTAAACAAAAGAGAAAGCCTATCTTAATTCCAATTCATTAATTAATTTGAATTACTTCCTAAGAGTAGGAGCTGCTTTTTCCGTAAATGCAGATTTACAAATGTTCCACTTATGGACCAATTAGTAATAATTAACATTAATAATTAACATCAAACAATGGAAAGATTGTTGATTAACCAGAGTCAATCAACCAATTTTTTATTACTAGTAATTTATGTAACTCATGACAGGTATGATTTATTGAATATATCAAAAATTTTCATTTGCTCCAATGCTCATAGAAAATAGGAGAAACATTTATCAAAATTTGTTGTCAATTATTTTACAATCATAAAAAGTTATTTATTTGATCTATTTAACAAATATATCTAAAATTTCATTCACTCTAATGATTACATACATAAAAAAATGTGTGTGTATGATTAAGTGACCGATATGAAATATTTGAACAAAATATGTAAAATGGAATTTGGAAAAAAACAGTTGGATATTTTAAATCTTTTTATTCTACTGTCATTGTCTTGATCTGCAAATCGTTCTGAGGATGCACTTTCAGTGAAAAACAATTTTAGTCATCCAACGGATTTTCACAAATTGCATTTAAAATGATTACACATACACATTCATTGGCCACTCAAATACACAAATGAATACACTTTTATGCAAATTTCTCATCAACCAATGATGTAAGCATCAGTTTAATGTATATAGACACACTTTCTTGCCAATTATTTTGGGAAAAACATTTCATTTTCAAACCAATTTTTTTTTTTTATTTGTTTTTAATATAGTAACTAAGAAACTGATGCACCTTGAAGTAACCAAGCAGTGGTTAACACTTCTACCAGACGTACGAGTTGACAATTTGACTTATTTCAAGCTCAGAAATGTATGAAAATAATCAAGATCAATGTATAAACACGTCTGTAGCTGGTTTTTGAACATTATGTTTTGAATGTGTTTATTTATTCATGTCAGAAAAAGACACTTTTGGAACAAAACATATGTACACATCTACGCCAGGGAAGGGGTTAAACAGGGTCATAGTAACCTGCTGACTTTCATTTCATGCATTAATACATCAAAAAAAAAAAAAAAAAAAAAAAGAAGTTGATGTAAGTTGATTTTGAACACAGCATAGCCATTAATGCCAGATGTGGAGGTCTGAGTATTTTGGAAATGTTGATATATTAGAATTTTCACACACAAACAGGGTTTACAGAAAATGATCAGAGGAAAAAATGAAAAGTTCCAGTGAATGACAATTCTGTGTGTGGAAATTGATTGTTGATAAAAGAGCTCAGAAGCAACTGGTTCAAGTTGATAGAAAAGCAACACTAACTCATGTAATCAGACTTTACAACAGGAGCATTTCTGAACTACAGCAGCAGAAGGTAAGGTTAGGTGTCACTCTTGCCAGGTAAGTAGAAACTGAGAATACAATTCACAAAGGCACGCAACATTTTTAAGGTACGAATACATCCTGTGTTTGATCAACAATTCAGATTGAAGGTGTTGATGTAACAGTATAAGAAATATTTACTTGGCATACATTGGCACCCTTAGCACTAATAAAAGATTGTTTAAATGTTGCATCCTACTTTAGTATTGTAGCCAACCACAAACTTCAACTTGTGACTGGTGTACCCATCCTCTTGAGTCACTTCCTACAGGACAATGCACTATGTGACAAGTAAAAAAATAATGGCAGATTGGTTCTCGTGACAAAGCAAAAGTGTTTTCCATATTAAAGTGGCTTGCACTGCCACAGAATCTCAGCCCTATAGAGCACCTTTGACGTGGTTTAGTTTGATTTATTGTATGGCATATCAACCTCAATGGGTTATTTAATGCTGACAAGATTTTTATTGCTTGTAATATTTTTTTCCAAAAATGTACTGCTGGTAATAATTAAAAAAAAAAAAAAAAAAAAAAAAAAAAGTTGGTATTAAAACCTATTTTTATACTTTCATAGTGTTTTGATCCCTTTTGTAAGGGTTAACTATTTGCCATAGCTGGGACCCTGACATGTGTGTGCTACCTCCCTGGGTCAGGGTGGACCTGGGAACACCAGCAATTAAGAGGTGGTTTTACGCTCCTCAAAACCTCCTGACCAAAGGCCTTGCTGTTAGATGTAGTTTATCATCTTACCCGGCACCTTTGGATTATGAGGGAAAGAGAAAATCAAATCCTGAATGTGCAGCTGACCAATCTAGAAGAATTATAAGATGCCATAACAGCAAAGATCCAAATTTTGAAAGTGTACTTCTAGAACATTGAATCCATGCTAAGGAGAACTGAAGTGGCTTGAAAGAACAAAGGGAGTCGAATCCAGTTTGAGAAGTACATACCTAATAAAGAAAGCAGTGTGTGTGTGTGTGTGTACGTATTTTTTAAAAACAAATGGACATTCCAAACCTAGTTATTTCCCTAATAAAAAAAGTAATTCTTCACGTCAAAAATACTTTGAGGGAATCCTAATGAATATTTTTACCAACTATAAACACATGCCAAAAACACTATATTATATTATCAAACTGGGGGGCGTGGGGTAAACAGTTTGAACATTGAGGGATTGATGTTTATTATTGATATGTTTTTATAATCAATAAATTTTGTGTGCATGTTTTGTATTACTGTATACCTACTTTTGCATCCCCTGTATGTATGCCTTTATATAAATATATATGTATATAAATAAAAAGAAACAGTAAGATATAAAATCCGGTGTTCTTATAGATATTTTTATTTTTACAAAATAGTGCTCAATGTAAATTTATATATATATATATATATATATATATATATATATATATATACACACTTCCTGATGTTACCAGACTGGATCAAGGTTGATCTCAGCATGCAGCACCTTTGGAAAGTGCTTGAAAACCATACCATGGGTTGACCCAAGCCTTGTGAGTGAAATTGGATAGACAGAACTCTTGTGGGTCTTCGATAGCTGTGCTAGCACAAAGCCACAAGTCATCGTGGATGAGGGCTTGAGCAGCTGGCCTTGGTCAAATTGTTGATCATGCTAGATAATATGCTCTTTCCCAGAAACTGTAATTAAGGTTTTCTCAGCATAGTTGCAATATAAATCACAGGTGGGCTCTGTGGGTGTTGGGCAAACACAAATGTGCCTGAGCGATCATCTGCAATAGGGATTGGCTAGGCGCCCTAGTAGATAGGTATCCTTGAATATGAGTGGCCATATTATATATATATATATATATATATATATATATATATATATATATATATAAAAAAAGATTACTTAACTTTTAAATATCAATTTATCCTGACATGGACGTTTCTTGGTAAAATTTCTAGTCTAGCATTTATAAAATTTCAATTCTAGCATGTGTGTATGTGTGTGAGAGAGATCCAGTGTGCTTTATCACTCGGCTATGGAGAGAAGACACAACAAGTAAGATCTATTTTCCCTTTTTAAGGAAGCATATCCTCCTTACCCAGGTTATTTTCTTGAGAGCTTGAATCATATCTGATCAGTTTGATAAACAAAGCATTTTCTAAAGAATTAATTGATATTTCATTTTTAATCAAACATTTTTGTCACTTTAAACATTATAGAGGATATTCTGTATTTGAAATAGTTGTCCCATTTTTACTAAACTGTAGTTTCCCTTACAAAGGGAAATCCAGGTTCAATCTGTGCCAAGGGTGGGGAATGCATTTTTCTTTGACCAAGATTTCTAATATATGAATGTACAGGCCAATGACACATTGTTTAATGGTGAATGCGTTAGATGTTGGCTATGTCATGAAAATAGCTAACAAAGAGGACTTAAAGAACAATAGGATGGAGGTGTGCTCGTGATCTGTAAGCAGTCAAATTATTAGTTTCTTCAAAGCTGATGGCGTTAAGATAAATGCAGAGAATTATTCTAAATTCTTGGACAAGACATTTTTTTGAATGATTCAGATCACAACCAATTCATGCAAGACAAAGCTCTATCCTATTCTGCAAAGCTTACCATTGCCAAAAAATGGTTTCAAAAATATTAGAGGAACAGAATGCTATCCAGCTTATGCAGGTTTTAATCCAATATATAACATGTGGGCTTTATTAGAGAAATCACTATGAGAAAACAATATTCAAGCAAAAAAGATATCTGGAAAGTAAGAAAATTGTTGCAAGTAAGGTTAAATTCTAAACAATAGAAAAGTTAAGATCAGAAGACAGTAAAGGTCAAGAAACATTAACATGTAAATTTATTTATGTATACGAGATACTGTGTTAATCAAATATGCGTTTGAGCTATTTTTTCTGGATTTGATTATCAATAAAAATTTACTTAATATAAGCCACCGTATTATAAATTTTGTTTGCAAGTATATTTTGCCCTGTCACTACCTCAATAAATAATAGACTATTTTGATCATGAGAAGAAAAGACAAAAAAGACATATCGGAGACACCGTTTGGTTTCAATGAGAAAACCAAAGAGTACAAGAGAGAGAAGATCAAAGGTGATTAACGGCCGTGTTTAATGACTGTTTCAGTGAAATGGAAAGTCTTCTCAATTTTAAATCTTTTCATTTGTACCCTTTTACTTCTTTAAATAATGAGTTGAATTCATACCTATGATTGTTATTGCAATATTTTGTTAAATGCAAATGTTTAACAATGCAATGGGGGAATTTCCACAAGTATTTTATAGTCATGGAATGAGAAAGAAGTTTATTTAATTTTTGACTTCAGAATTATGATCTGTTGATAAATTCAAATAGCAAAAAGTCATAAGATTTTAATTGGTACTGTGAGCAATTATATAATAATTGCACTTAGTTTATTTTTTAAATAAGGAATAATATTTGAAGTTGAAATTAATGTGATATACTTATATAAATGTTAGTATATCAATAAAATTTTAACACCACCACCTGATTAATATCAAATTTACTGTGAAAATATTACCTTGCATAATAAAATCTGACCATGTGCACTTTCAAACAGTTGATCCATATCATCAAAAAAAATGCAACATTGAAATAATTTTTTGAAATTGCATTAAAATAATTGGAAAATTTCACAAATAAAATAAAATAAAAATATTAAAACTATGTTGGTTTGCTTTTTCTTTTTTTATGTTCAATACTTTCTGAATTTTAAACGAGGTAAATATTATTTTATTCAAAACCAAATAATCATAGAATTCTATTTAGCACAAGGCATGCATCAATATCAGGTAATCTTTTATATATAGGTTACAGAATATCTTGTTACTAAATAGAGATACCTGGTTACATGACATATACAAGTCCCACTATCTTTATGGTCAGTCTCATTATGGTGAACAACTAACACTTTTAGTGTGTTGTTCTGTAAAAGATCTATTTTGTGTTCATATAACCATTTAAATTCCACGAGGTTTCTCCTATATATTCCTTGAGGCAATCATTACAGGTTATAGAGTAAATTCCTTCAAGTTTCAGCTTATTACTTTGTTTTACATCAATTCTTTTGTTATTTTAAAAGTAATTGTAGGAAATTTTATGTTAAGCTTTAGTCTGATGAAGTCCTAAAGGACAAAATAAGTCACATGAAAACTTTCCCCACTTTGTCATAAACTTCCCTAAAATTGTTGTCGATATATAAAAACTTGTATATCATTTTCCCTTCACACAGTAAGCAAGTTTGATAGAAGGTACAAACCTTTCCATCTTTCACTAAGATATATATTAAACTGAAACTGTAAAAATGAATTGAATTAAAATAGAAAATTTTCCAAGGAAAGTGAAATGTTGCAAGAACCTGGATGCAAATTTACTGTGTATGGTCTAGTGATCAAAGCACTTACTATATACTTTTGCCTTAGTAAGCTACTTCCTATTTTAATTAAAGCAGAATTTTTAAATCAAATTTATGGTCAAACTTATTACGGTGAGCAAATAAGGCACTGAGTATGTTGCTTTGTAAAAGAACTCTTTCATGTTCATATAATGTTTAATTTAAATCCCTTGAGGTTTCTCCTGTGTATTCCTTGTGGTACTCATTACAGGTGATAGAGTAATTTCATCCTTCTAGGTTTAGATTATTATTTTGTCTTTTTTAATTGTTTCACTTGAAGCAAGGTCATAATGACCCTAGAACACAAGGGGTTACTGAGTGTTAAAGAATCTGAGAAAAACTACTATTAAGGAGAGAGGACAATAAAAGAACAAGAATTTAAAAGATGGAAGATAACAATTGATATTGATCTTCAAAAATCTAAATGCAAAGCTGACAGGGAAGTAAGAAGCTGAAAGAGAGTTCCACAAGTGAGAATTGTGAGGGAAGCAACTGTTAGTATAGAACTTACAGTTACATCCAGCCATTTCAAGTCAAAATTAAGGAGACCATGACACTCTTTGTAACAGTTGCCATGAAAAAAAATTTAAATAAAAGATTATATGGACACAAGAGATATTTCACAAAAGAGCACTAAATCTAATTGTCTATATTTAAAATAAATAAATTACATAGAATATAAATTCAAAATTACCTCACAAGAAAAACTTACTGGGCTTTTCAACACATATTGGTGTTAAAAATCCCTGCAAGTAAGAAGTTCTTGTGGGGTGAAAGCTATAACCAAATGAGGTAATTTTGAATTTATATTGTATGTAATTTATTTATTTATACATGCTCTGTTATAATAAATACATTGAGCTTTCTTTTGTGGATCAGTTTTAATATTTTATATTATTAGGACTCACTTGAATTCTATACCAATGGATTATTACCTATATATATATATATATATATATATATATATATATATATATATATATAAAAAACAAAAACTTGTGTTTCAGCCTTTGAAAGGACTTCCCTAGATTGAAGACCATTTTATTGATGGAGTCGGTGTATATAAGGGTGGGAGAAAATTATATAATTTTTTTTTTTAATCATTTCACCTCAAGCAAGACAATAAAGCCACTAGAACACAAGGGGTTACTGAGTGTGAAAGAATAGCATTATTAAAAAACAGAACAATAAAAGAACAGGAATTAAAAAGAAAAAGGTAATCAAGAAGCCCAAAGAGAGTAGTGTGAGAGCAGAAACTGTTAGTATAGAGCCTAGGTTACATCTAGTAATTTCAACTGTAAAACGATGAGACCTAACTACTAATCTAGTACTGCATTTAAATTCAGAGTACCAAAGAAAACTAAAAGCAATTACTATGTGAGGCCATATGGAAGCTACATTACAGTGGTAGGAAAGTGACTGAAGGTGCCAGATCAAGACCAATGGCATTGCAGATTCTTTGGATTTTACAGTTTTCCATTGAGAAACACAAGACTACTGTTATTAAAATATGAGATATTTAAAAAAACACAGAAGAAAACTGCATGGAGTTAGCTAGGTCATGCACCTAGATATATCTGATGCTGCAAACTGAAAAATTTTAATTTAAATTTTAATTTGTCCTTGTATTTTCAGATTTTTTTTTTTTCACCCAGAGCAAGGTGGGAGTGCCACTTGTACGCAAGGGGGCTACAGAGAATGAAAGTAGGGAAAAACCTTGGTATAGAGGGATTGGAGAAAAGATAAAAGGAAGAGAGAAGGATAAAAAGAATGAGGATCAAGGCATCAGAAGATGTCAATTGATATTACATTTAAATTTTTGAAGATTATAGTTATCAGGGAAGCAAGTAAGAGGAAGGGAGTTCCACTGTTGGGAAGTGCAAGAGAAGAAGCTGTTGGAGTAGAAGAGGTGGTTCTTGCTGTGAATTTTTAACCTCTGGTGGTGTTGCTAGCTTATGCTCAAATGTTTTTTAATTAAAACTTGTCCTTTGACTAGACTGGATGAGGAAAAAATAATAGAAAACCCAGTTTGCTCTGCTAATTAACACAGCAATGTATTACACACACACTATATATATATATATATATGTCTGTCATCCACAGACAGACTGTTTTGCTGTATCACAGCTCCGCAGTGTGGCTAGACATCTGATTGCTTCAAGCCAGCATTGAAACACAACTGATTTGGCATCAGTCAGATATATTACCTCTAGGCCATTGTTGTACAGAAAAAGGAAGGGAATTTTAATGTTTTTCTCTATATGAAATATGCCAGTGGCTCAGAGAACTCAATTCAATTTACTTGAAGAGTAATGCTTAATGACAGTAGGAGTCGCAGTTTTTTAAAACCCCATATAATTTCAGAATTTCCAAGATCTAAAAATACTGGATTGTTTACTTCATGTATTGTATGAACATTAACCTCTTCAAAAAATAAATTACCTGTGTATAGAAAGATTCCCTACTTCTGTAATATATCCTTTAGTTAAATTTTGGAATTTAAATATAAGATGATGAAAAAATAAGATAAAAATAAACTTTTATCAAATAGGATTTATTGTTGAAGCAATACCAAATCATTTTTATAGAATTGCAAATTTAAATTGTTCAAAATTCAAATTACTTTAACATCAAACCTTCCAAATCAACTGAGAAAAAATTTTACACAAAGAATTGCCAGAAAAGTTACTCCCCACAGCAAGAAAGAAGTCTGTTACTTTCTATAGCAGGTATATTTTATGCCAAAACTTATTTTGGCTGCTGACCAGTTTTTTTTTTGTTACCACAAATATTCAGTCGATTAATTTTTTTTTTTATATTTCTTCAAGTCTAGAGTCTGTACAAAGGTAATGATGAAAGTAACACTTGAAAGAAAATCAATAGTTCAAACAAATCTGAGATTGATAATGCCTCTTCTCAATATTAAAGAAAGGTTCTAAATATTGTGTATTTGAAATTTTGTTTGGTAAAAATTAAGTAGAGAAATAACTAATATCGAAAAACCAGTTATTTGACATTAAAAATTTGGAAAAATGTTTCTCGTGAACTTAAGACCATTTTCCTTCTTTGGTTAAGTATTCAGTAAAGTATGAATAAATTGAAAGTCAATCAACTCAAAACAGAAACAGTTTGACTGTGAAAAGGATTTTTGCCCTCATTTTAAGTAATGTTGCAAAATATATCCTGTGAAAAAAAAAAAAAAAATAACTTTTAGAAAGATGAAATATTGAAAAATATGTTCAACTTCAAAAAACCACATTTGGAAAATATACAAACCAGGAACTATGCTTAAGACTGAAAAGCTTTTTTTTTTTTTTTTTTTTAAAAAAAAAAAAAAAAAAAAGAAAGAAAGAAAATCCACACCCAGCTGAGACTGTTGCGGTCGTTAACTGTTCTGCTTTACAAGTTATGAGCAAAGCTTAGTGGTTAGGACAGTGGACAATGAGGGTAAGGGGCTAAAACATTATCATCAAAGGGGTGTTTATAAGTTTACTTTTGAGAACTTCCTCTCTGAGATGAGAGAGAGAGAAAGAGATAAAAAAAAAAGAGAAACCAGGAGAGAGAGAGAGAAAGAGAAAACAGAAAGATAGAAAACAGAAAAACAGAGACAAAAAGAAAAAAAAAAAACTTAGAGAGAGAGAAACTCAAAGGAAGAGAAAACAAAGAGAGAAAAAAACACAGGGAGGGAGAGAGAGAGAGAGAAAAAAACACAGGGAGGGAGAGAGAGAAAAAAACACAGGAGGAGAGAGAGAGAGAAAAAAAAAAACACAGGGAGGAGAGAGAGAGAGAAAAAAACACAGGGAGGGAGAGAGAGAGAGAGAAAAAAACACAGGGAGGGAGAGAGAGAGAGAGAAAAACACAGGGAGAGAGAGAGAGAGAAAAAAAACACAGGGAGAGAGAGAGAGAGAAAAAAACACAGGGAGAGAGAGAGAGAGAAAAAAAAACACAGGGAGAGAGAGAGAGAGAAAGGACACAGGGAGAGAGAGAGAGAGAAAGGACACAGGGAGAGAGAGAGAGAGAAAGGACACAGGGAGAGAGAGAGAAAAAAACACAGGGAGAGAGAGAGAGAGAAAAAAACACAGGGAGAGAGAGAGAGAGAAAAATACAGGAGAGAGAGAGAGAGAAAAATACACAGGGAGAGAGAGAGAGAGAAAAATACACAGGGAGAGAGAGAGAGAAATACACAGGAGAGAGAGAGAGAAAAATACAGGAGGGAGAGAGAGAGAGAGAAAGAAAACACAGGAGAGAGAGAGAGAAAAACACAGGAGAGAGAGAGAAAAAAACACAGGAGAGAGAGAAAAAACAGGAGAGAGAGAAAAAAAACACAGGAGAGAGAAAACACAGGGGAGAAAAAAAACAGAGAGAGAGAGAAAAAACAGAGAGAGAGAGAGAGAGAAAAAAAACAAAGAAAGAGAGAGAGAAAAAAAGAAAGAGAGAGAGAGAAAAAAACAGAGAGAAGAGAAAAAAACAGAGAAAAAAGAGAAAAAAAACAGAGAGAGAGAGAAAAAAAGAGAGAGAGAGAGAGAAAAAAAAAAGAGAGAGAGAGAGAGAGAGAAAAAACAGAGAGAGAGAGGGGGGAAAAACAGAGAGAGAGGGGAAAAAACAGAGAGAGAGAGAGAAAAAAAAACAGAGCAAGAATATTTTCTCACTCTCTCTCTCTCTCTCTGGGTTTTCTCACTTTCAGAGAGAGAGAGAGAGAGAGAGAGAGAAAACCCAGAGAGAGAGAAAGTGGGTGAGAAAACCCAGAGTGAGTGAGAGAGTGGGTGAGAAAACCCAGCAAGAGAAAGAGAGAGAGAATCCAGAGAAAGAAAGAGAGAGAAAGAGTGAGAAAACCCAGAGAGAGAAAGGAAAACCCTACGAGAGAGTGAAAATACTCAGAGAGTGAGAGAAAATCCAATGATAGAGAATGAAACCCAAAGACAGAGAGAGATCCAGAACCTAAAGAGAGAGAGAGAGAGAGAGAGATCCCAAAGAGAGAAAAAAAAACAGAGGGAGAGAGAGAAAGAGAGATATAGTGAGATCAGAGAGAGAGAGAGAGAACCCAAAAAGGGAAAGGGAGGATAAAGTCAAAATGCTTTTAAAAGAACTTTATTTAGGTCTGACACTAATTATATAGTCTAAAATGTATTTGATATTTATTGGGTGGAAGTCAAACAAAATATTTTGGTTAAGTGATGCATACAAAATTTTTTCTTCAAGAACTGAACCTGCCTTCAATCTGTTCAACTCTCAAGTAGTGTTTCACCCGTGTTTTACCAGACACTTGAAATATCGAGCAACGCCACTACATCAGGAAATGAGGATCCTCATTTTCTATTAACCCGCTTTTTTCTATTTTTTCTTTTTTTTTTTAATGCTGAGAAAATCATTTTATTCCCTAAACATTGTGGTAGTACATTCTATATATAAATCCATACACACACAAGAACAAGGAAACTGACTTAATAGAAACCTTCAAAAACTTATCTTGCTGACTTAAAGTTTTGTAGATAGACCATTTTGTTTACAGATTAATCTGATTTGGATGAGTGGTGTATCTGCAAAACTTGAAGTCTGTAAGTCTTGAACTTTACTTTATCTATTAACTATTGTTGCCCTATTTTTTTTAATACCGAGAACTTTGCTTACAAAAAAAATCTGCCTGCCTTTAAACTCCCAGTAATTTACTGGACTATATGTTCTGTTAGGCATTAATGATGTGTGTGTGTGTGTACACAAGCAAGATTTAATCCCCTGAATGGCCATGTGAAAGCAAAATTTGTTTACTTGGTCATTAGGCTGCTGTCACCTTCAAAGTACTCCTCTTGTGAAGCCATACATTTTATGAGGTGATGGTGCCACAAGTGGAAACATTCTTGGAACAAGATTTCAAGAATAACTTTCAGTGACATATGCATGCATTGCTGGATATTAGAAATGTCACCAAATCTGTCTTGCAGATTATTTTTCAATTTTGTAAATAGCCTCAAATCACAGGGAACCGAGTTTGACAAATAAGATGGACAGTCCATTTTAGTGATGGATCTCATAGCCAGGAACTCATGGGCCTCTAATGCACCATCTGATAGAATCTGCTTCACTGTTTCCCTATTCGTATACAGTTTTTTCGGTTGCACACTTAATTCCACAGAGTGTCCACATTTACAACTGTACTTTGTTTTGGGCTACTTGCATCCTTGTGTACATCTTGTTCTTCCTCGAACTGTCAATGTTGTTAGAAAAAAAAAAAAAAACTCAATTTCTTCATAGCATATTCCCATTAAGCTTTTTTTTAATAAGACTAACATTTCATTAGCATTTTTACCAATATTAAAACAACTTGATGCTAATCTGGTGCTCCAGATTAATTTTTTTGCCAACAGTATAACATGAACATATGCAAATTCTTATACTGCTCATCAATTAATCATCACAGTTGCATCTCTGGATCAAAAATTAGAACATATCCAATTGTGCTTAGGAAGAATTGCTTACCCAACTCATTACCCCAGCAACACATCATTCTGAGAATTAAAGGAATAGTCTCACACACACAGTGTAGATAAATAGGTTTCAAGACCTGCATCAGCCACCTGAGGATGGTAAAATCTATGGATGGTAGTGAGCCATCAAATTATGCCCCCCCAAAACGCCCTATTTTAAAAAATTTAATCATTTTCTCAAATATTTTTTTTGTTTTTGCTAAAAAGAAAACAGCCCAACATTTTTATATAAAAAGATAAATTAAGGCTTACTTAACTACAAT
Source organism: Acanthosepion pharaonis (assembly GCA_903632075.3). Taxonomy (NCBI): domain Eukaryota; kingdom Metazoa; phylum Mollusca; class Cephalopoda; order Sepiida; family Sepiidae; genus Acanthosepion; species Acanthosepion pharaonis. The sequence continues at coordinate 4,801,725 of CAHIKZ030004626.1, read as the reverse complement.
ATTTTACTATACATTACAAATGCATTTCACAAAACTGAAAAGACAATGTTAACTACTGAAATATTTTGTTAATTTTTTTTCAATAGGTATGAAATCCCATTATATATAGTGAGAATATGTCAACCACTTTGTGTGTGTGTTTGTAGTGATTACTATCTAAGGCTAAGAAATCAGATAAAGGTGCTACAGACAATCTCTATAGACAGTCATGACACTTATTTTTCAGAAAAGAAAAAATGTAAGCACAGTAGGAAAAAAAAAAAAAAAAAAAAAAAAAAAAACTTCTAAAATTTTCCTTGCATAAACATATAAAAAAGAAGAATGGATGTGCTAATATATATATATATATATATATATATACACACACACACAGACAGACATAGAGTGTGATGGATAAATTGTCATCTAAAACTAAAGAGTAAATGTATACAATAAAATCACCATTGGCTTCCGCCACGGCTTTCAGATGACTTCGGAATCTGCTGCAATTCTTCTGGACAATCATCTTGTTTAAGTTGGTGAATGCTGCCATAATCCTTGTCTTCAGTTCATCTTTGGTGTTATAAGGGAATTTGTTGGTCTCTCACTCAAATGTACCTCATACATAATAATCAAGGGGACTATAGTTTAGGGAGTTAGGAGATCCAGATGTAAGGGATGATGTGGTTGCAGAAATTGTCTGACAGCCATACGTTCTCCTGCTTGTGTGGCATAGTGCAGAGTCTTGTTGCCAGACATAGGGTCTTCCAGAAGCCACCCTCCTCAAAGCACTTGACGTAGGCCTCCACGTTGAGTCTGAAGCCCTGTGGAAAGATGAATGGAGGCATAATTCTGCCAGCCTTAGTGATCACTCCAAACATGATGATGTTGACTGGATATATCATCCAACTCTTTCCAAATCCTCTGCACTGTCCTCAGATTGACACCCAAACACTCAGAAATATCCATATTGGAGCTAGTGGTATGAATGCCAAGCAGCACAGCATGCTGTTTCCAAATTTCTGGTGAAGTGAACAACGTTATAGTGCTTTTTTTTTTCTCAGAGATGGTGCTCAACTGACCCCACTATACTGTGCAGTCAACAAAATCAAAAACAAACAACATGCATAGGCAAAATAAAAATATAAAATGGCAATAATTTACCCATTGCATCCTGTATACAATCTATAAAAATGATAAAAATATAATTTTAAGGTATGATGGATAAAAGTGCTATCAGAGGTAGAGCATATATAAATATAAAAGTGAACACTGAAGCCCCAAGCCTGTTTCATACTTGAGTACAATCTACATGCCATGTGTTATCTATTGGCTCAACTATTTATATATGCTGGTCAGTGGTGCATTATGGATAGCAAGGTCTATTGCAGTATCCTGACAGTTATTAGGCAAGTGGTAACGGTTATATTTCAAGTTATTCTAGAGGCTATTGAGTAGAAATAATCAAAGATATAAATGTGGTTATTTGTAGCTATTTTATAGTGTAGTTTGTTAACTTTTTACTCCTTATAATTGATTACTTACATTTTTATTATTACATTTACTTGTGTTTATGTGTGTATTTGTAGTTCGTTGTTTGGTTTGTATATTTATTTTGGGGGATGGGGTTAGCTTATTTGTTTAATTTATAGTAAAGTATGTTACATTGTCTGTGTTATATATATATATATATATATATATATAAAACCATAGCTGATACTTTTTGATCAAACCTTTGTGTGTGTGTGTGTGTATATATATATATATATACACACACACACACACAGAGGTTTGATTAAAAAGTATCAGGACTGTTGCTATGATAACAGAGCTAAAATACTGAATGAAGCCACTGGGCATAAATTAACCTTGAACTCTGCCATGTTCTCATTCATTTCTGTTGTTTATAGCAGTGCTTGGAAGGAAAAATGTCTACAGTATGGTCATCTCACACCAGAGCTTCCATCAGTGATGATAGCCGAGAAACTACATCAAATTCTTCAAAAAGTTTGATGCCTGTACAGAGACCAAAGCAAAGTTGCAGAAAGTGTATGGAGAGGAGTGTATGAGCCAGAGACTAGTGTACGTGCGGTTCACAGATTTGCAGGATGGTCAATAAAATGTCAAAAGTGATGTCATGTTCTGGCAGCAAAACTGATGAAACGTTGCAGATGTGTGTGCAACTGTTTAGAAAGACCACTAATCGACATGTGCAAGTTGTCAGAGAATGTGAACATTAATTACAGTTCAGGCCATTCTCTTGGATAATTTGGGTTATGAGACATGCGGCTGCCAAGTTCATGGCAAAACTGCTTTCAGTTGGCCAAAAAGAAAAATTGCCTTTCAGATGCATGGGATCTCCTCGATTGTATCAAGGAAGACAAAAACTTTTTGAAAACAGTCATAAGAGTTGACAAATCATGGGTCTATGGCTATGACCCTGAAATCAAAGCTCAGTCTTTGCAGTGGAAGACCCCAACCTCTTCAAGTTGAAGCAATGTAAAAACATTGTTGACAGTTTTTGATGATTGTTCATCATGAGTATGCTCCTCATGGTCTGACAGTAAGCAAGGAATATTATCGTGACATGTTGTGGTAGTTGTGGGATGCTGTTAGTCAGAAAATGACAATTGCAAATATCTGGTGTGTAGCAAATCCACCATGACGACGTATCTACCTTTCCAGTGCAGCAGGTTTTTGGCCAAGTACAAAATTCCCCAGGTCCATCAACCACCATATTCCCCAGATCACACCCAAACTTTTTCCTTTTCCTAAAATCAAATCCCACTGGAAAGGAACAAGATTTGAAGATATCAAGGAAATCCAAGAAAATTCGACGAGGCAGCTGCTTGCTATCCCAGAAAAGGACTTCCAGGAATGTTTTCATCAATGGAAACAATGCTGGATAATGTGTGTGGCTTCAGAAAGGGACTAATTCAAGAGAGATTAAATGCCAAAGTCTTATAGTTTTCTTTTTATAGCACTTGTCCCAATACATTTGTTTTTTTGGGTTTTTTTTTTTTTTTTTTTTTTTAAATCAGGCCTCGTCGTTAACATTGGATGTGTTCTTTTTATTATGAAATCAGATGCTAAGCAATTTCAATGATATATGATCAGGTTATCTCAGTTCAACTCCTTTTCTTACTAAATTAAGACAGAAACAATGGGATAAGCAAAATATGAAAAAATTAAAATACATAAATAAAAACTGGGTTGAATTTTGATAAAATGAAATTTCTAAAAAAAACAAAAAAAAAAAAAAAGATAAAACGTTCAAATGCTGAACGTAAATCCTGTTTTGTATTTCTAATGTACACTTTTTTGAAATAATTCTTTTTTCTGATAATGCTGATCCATTGGCAAAACATGTCAAATTAAAAGTTTTTAAATTTTTTTTACATTGTCCTCCTCTGTAATTCCTGTTTTTAAGAACTCTGGAAACCCTCTGACACGTCAAATTATTGCTCTATTAGTCACTTACCACACATTATCTCCTTTTGAACAAACAACATGGATCTGACAAAGTAAATATGGCAACTACTCTTGAAATGATCTCTAGTCAGTGGTTAACTGGGGCAAGAAATGGCTTGTAAATTCCAGCACCTCCAAAACAAAACTGCATTCATTTAATCACTACAGAGAACCTTTTCTGCCTATTATCAGGATGGCTGATGCTGAATTTCAGGAGAGAAACACTCTACACCTTGGCTTAATGTTTTCTATTGACATGAAATGGACTGACTATATTGAATTAATTGGTACATCTACAAGGAAGGTTGGTTCACTGTATTGTGCTAGAAAATTCACATCAAAACCATTTTGCACATTTTTAAATGTACCATTCATCTATATATTGAATACTCTTACCATATATCATCTGGTGCTCCTACTATGTATCTTGAGATTCTTGACAAAATACAAAGAAGGGTCTGCAATTCAATCGATCCTGACCAGACATCTAGTCTTCAGTCACTTTCCTCTGTTCTACAAATATTTTCATTGCAACTTTTCACATGAGTTTTTTTTTTTTTTTTACCTTGTGACCAGACATGAATACTTGATTGGCAAGTAGATCTCACCATTTTGATGTTGAACTAGCTAGATGAAAATGCCACTTATATTAACAGTTTTTTCCTTGCACTTTCTACCTGTGAAACTCATGTTTCCTTGCTTCCCTGATAACTGAAATTTTCAAAAATTTAAATGTAACGTCATTGCCATCTTCTGTCTTCTTCTGTTCCTTTTTTTTCTGTTCTTTTCTCATTTCTTCCCATTCTCTTTCACTCCCTCTAACTACTATGCTATGTTTTTTTTTTTTTGACATTTACTGAATGTTTGAGAAATTTTGTAGAAAATATGCATTCTCTGACAGGAATTGAAATTGTATTCCTATATGGAAACAGTCATTTGATCTGATGTGCTATACTATTTAGCTACAGAAATAGAAATAGAAACAGAAACAGAAAATATATTGAACAATTGTTGGACTCAATCCATTTAATTATATGTTGTCATTGTGAGAAGATATGATTGATCGAGAAAAATTGAAGATTGTGTGTTTAAAAACTAATTTAGACTTTGTTAACCAGACGCTTCTCTAATGGTAAATAGTATATGAAATAATTGTTGGACATAATCCATTTTATTAGATATATATATATATATATATATATATATATATATATATATATATATATATATATGGAGAAAAAAAACTAGCTTAAGAGGTCTACCATTACTCCATTCATTGAATATTACCATCTCATATGGTCTGGTGCTTCTATATATTTAGAGATTCTTGATAAAATATAAAGAAGAATCTGCAATGTTATTGGTTCTAACCTGGCATCTTAGCTTTAGTCATTTTCTCACCATTGTAACAGCTTCCTTCTGCCTTTTTTATAAATACTTTCATAGAAATTGTTCTGATGATCTCTCCTCTAAAGTACGTAGACTTTATGAATCCTAGTGCCGTACTAGATTGGTGGCAGAGTCTCCAGATTTTATGGTGGGCATTAAAATTACAAAAATAGTTTGTTCTTCATCTTTGTATGATGTAATTTTTTTGTTTAAATACACAACAATAGAATGAGAAACAAAGAAAAATACTCCTGCAAAGCATTTTAGTATTAGGTGTGAGCAATTATTTGCAGCATTTTAAGAAACTTATAAGTAAATAAATAAAAAAATAATGAGGATTCTGGGGACTTTTGCATACACCTCATAAAGAAAACATAAATGTCTGAAAAATCTTTGCCTTCATGCAAAATATGTCGTTCATAACAGTGGAAAAACAAAACTAAGTTAATTATGTCCAAATTTTTACAAAATGGTAATTTGCGAAAAGAAATTTATACTTTCCTCTTCAAATTTATTCATGCAGGATTAACTTGCTCAAATAATTAAAATCTGATAATTATCGTGATAATAATAATTTTTTTGTGTCGCCTCAGGAAACTAGGAGGGGGTGCACAAAAGTAGAAAGCACTTTGCCATATAAAATATGTAAATTTATTATGTTAAAAAAAAACCCCAAAAACCTAATGACTTGGGTTGTAAGTAACAGCAATTTTTTTCTTGCTACCTATTTGCCCTTAGGTTAAATAAAATTTTTTAAATTTTACTAACAAATATTTTAATTCATACACTTTAAATGAACAAAAAAAGTGTTTCCGAATATTTATTGTTAAAATTAAATAGCAATCACAACTGCATGCTTTGAACATGTTCTTTCATGGTGGTATCAAGATTCTTAGCAGAACTGAAGCCAGGTAAATTTTCCTAACCACTTAACAAATTAACAAATCTATCTTAAAAAACCCCCAAAAAACACACTTGTGCAGGATCTGTCTACAACAGAATCTATGCTCCTTTCAAAGTAAATATCCTACTGTAAAAAAAAAAAAAAAAAAAAAAAAAAATAGCTAACGTCATTTTTTTTGCATACAGGTGTCACCCTAGAATCAAACAGTGGGTATTCCCCAAAATACTAAATATCATCACTGGAAAGTAGGTATTTGTCAAAGTGGTTTTGCAATAGAGACAAAAAAGAAAAAAAAAAAAAAAAAAAGGAGACTGTGTGATTTGGAGTTTAACAGATGAAAATAATAAAAATATCCCCCTTTATTTTCATTACCTGCTAGCTAACATTTCCCTTTTCAGGTTGTCAAAGTTTGGAAAGAAACAAGGTGTTGGCTAATTTCCATGCAATGCTGATTTTGAGTTAAGCTTAAATCATAAGCACAAAAAAGAAAAAAAAAAAAAAGGTGAATGAAAACCAGTTTTATTCCCATTTGACATTTAATCATCATGCTTATTGAAGTTTATTCAGTTTACTGCAAAAAAATAGAAGAGATATGACAGCAAAAGCATTTGATAATTTCTTGAAAATGAAGGGTAAGTCTGGTGCCAGCAGCTCTGGTAATTCTAGCTCAGGTAGCTTATATTAAAGTTGTTGTGGTTAAAAAGCTTAGTTTGTAGCTGTGTTCATAACAGCATATTCTCAATTAAGAATATCACTGTTTTACTAAAGTTCAACTAATTATATATATATATATATATATATAATGCACATGGGTAGTCGTTGTAAGATCAACAAAGCCCAGTCTTAGGAAGTCCTAACAGATGAAATTCGTCACAAACTTTTTCCCAATTTGTCACACTATTTTTTCAATACTGTTTCTTGAGATTATATATATCACCAAGATAAGAACAAATGAGTATAATTTCACTATCCATAACATTTAATCTAAAAGAGGGCCCATTACAGAGTATAGCTAAATATTATTTATTATAGGAGATTTGGGCACCTCGATGGTGGTGTAATAGTTAGCAAGCTTGTCTCGCTAGAATAATTATGACCGAGTAGTGAGTTCGATTCTCACTGGGTCTCCCATCTTTCGGCCTTGTGCCACATCTGAGCTCTGCTTGGAAAACCACTTTATTATAGGAGATTAATTTACCATCATCCGAGGAGATACATTTGTAGTGCCGAAACATGATTGCTACTGTATAGCGATTTTTAACATGTTTTTGTTTTAATCTCCTATAACACACATACACACACACATATATATATATATATATATATATATATATATATATATATATATATATATATATATGTGTGTGTGTGTGGGGGGGTTATGTGTGAGATGGCCGATGATTTGGTAAATGAGTATGACCATTACTGAGAAGTTTGATCCGTCATTCTTGTGAGAATGACAATGGCACTAGTAACCAGAAAAGTGACTTGCAATGCTTGATGTAAACTAATTTGTTCCGTACAGGACAGTCTGTTTTGTAAATTTTTTCAGGTTGCTTGTTGGTTTGACACTCTCTGCATGTTAAGGGTGTGTGTGCGTGTGTATATATATATATATATATATATATATATAAAAATCAATATAAAAGTGAACATTGAAATCAACACTCAGATGTGACAGACTGTTTCATGCTAGACACAATCATGAGGCCACGTGTTGTTTTTTTTTTTCTCAACTATATATATATATATATATATATATGTGTGTGTGTGTGTCAGTGGTGCATTGTGGGTGGTGCTTGTTTTTTTTTTATTTTATATATTTATTTATACTTTTCGGTTTTCTATGTTTTAGTAACAGTAAAAAATGTTTTTAGGGTTAGTTTTCATCATTTATTTAATAGTTTGTTTATGTCTGGGAGGGTAATTAAAGTTATTTTTTGTCCACTTTTTGGATTGATTGTTGTAGTTTAACTTATTTTGGCAGGAGTGGTTTAATTTGTTTATTATTTATTTATTTGGAGTGATTATTTTTGGTTGATTTGCTTATTTATTTTATTTTTATTTATTCTAATGGTTATTTTCGTGGGAGCAGTTTGTTAATTTGTTTATTTGGATTAATTTATTTTACTTGTTTTATCTTAATTTTATTTTATGTATTTTATTTATTCTTTTCAGTTTTTGATTTTTAAGTAATGTAGTAAAAATTTTTGAGATGAGATCTGATCATTTATATGGCAGTTTGTTATAGTCTGGGAAGGTAATTAAGGCTATTTTTTCAGCCAATTTTTGGATTGATTGTTGCAGTCTATTCTAACGGCTATTTTGGAGGAAGTGGTTTGCTAATTTGTTGTTTATTATTTGGTCACATTAATTTATTTTACTTGTTTTGTAATTTGTTTATTCTAACTGTGTTAATTTGTTTATTATTTAATTAGTTTATATGGACTGATTATTTTTACTTTTATTTATTCTTTTTCATCTATTCTAACAGACTAGAATACACTACCCACAATGCACCACTGACCCATATATATAAATAGTTGAGAGAAAACCCAACACGTGACCTGATGATTGCATCTAGCATGAAACAGTCTGTTGCCTCTGAGTGTTGATTTCTATGTTCACTTTTATTTTTACACGCTCTATCTCTGATATTGAGCACTTTATCCCATAAATATAGCACACCTTAAAAACTATATTTCTTCATATATATATATATATATATATATATATATATATATATATATATATATATATATATTTTGTTTTGAACAATAAAAATATTAAAAAGTTGAACTTTCAGACACACTGGGTTATATATTAATGCTTTTTTGTTTTATTATTTCATTTAGGTTCCTCGACTAGTTTCAACCAGCACAGCCATCATCAGGGGAAAAATCATATATATATATATATATATATGTATATACACATATATATATATATATACATGCATGCATGCATGCATGCACACACACACACAGTAAGAATAAAAGCTAAAGCTTAAAATGTTCCACCTGTTGATCGACACTGCATGAAAAGCGGATTTGATACATATAGTTTTGAAATGGATTAAGTCTGACAATTATTTTAATATATTGTCCATTTATACATTATTTTTATAAAGATATTTTAGTAAAGTAAATGCTCTATTTTTTTTTTTTTTTAATTAAACAGTATTAATTACATTTATCGGCCTGAAGGCACAAGAAATTTCCTGGAAAATATATGCTTCTCCAACAGGAATTGAACCTGTAACCCTTCATGGGGAAGTAATATTTGATCTGATGTGCCGTTAACCATTTGGCTAGAAAGAAATGTCTGCTTAGCAAAGTCTGAATTTCTGTTTATAAGCACACAAATTTGACTATTTTTCCTCAATCAATTGTATCTGCTCACAATATTAATTGATTAAAAAAAAAAGAAAAAAAAAAAACAGAGCAATTACTTAAATAAATTATATCAATAAAAATAATGTATAAACAGAAAATATATGTGTGTGTGACTGACAGGATAAGGAACAAATTTTCCTGGTTGTTCTTTATCCTATGATTCTGTCATATTCCAATCTTCCTCTCTGGCTCCCTATATATATATATATATATATATATATATATATATATATATATATATATATATATAATATATATATATAAACACCTCAATTCAACTTAATTTTAATAATTATTTGGATGGTTTCCACTCTCGTTTTTGAAACATGAGAACTCTTATGTAGTGAAAGAATCATATTTTGTAAACAAAAAAAAAATATATATATATATATATATATATATATATATATATATATAATCATAATACCAGTCAGATGCTCATTTCTGAGCCAAGCTGTCTGCTGGAGAAGCTAGCCAATTCCTGTGTTTGTTCAATGCCCACAAAGCTCATGTGTGATTTATACTGGAAATCTCTGGGAGAGAGCACATACTCTGTCATGATCAGCAGTTTGAATAAATGCAGTTTAAACCCTTGGTGCGGATGCCAAGTGACTGTGCTAACACAATCATCAATGGCCACTGAACAGTACTGTCTACCCAATTTCACTCAAATGTAATTGGAACTTGGATCTCCAATTTCCAATTCCAAGCTGTTATCAATTACACCACCCACACATCCAAGCTTGTGCACATGGTATTCCAAAGTAGTCACTCATCTTGGTACTGACCAGGCTTGATGTTGCTTAACTTTGGTGATCATACAAGAACAGTTACTTTGAGAAACACTTCCGCATGTATACTTCCCCAAGCACAACAACCTATGGTATAGTTTTCAGGCCCTTTTCAATGGTGCCAATAAAAAAAACAAAAGATAATTAAGAATTTTCATTAGTATTTACCGTGTGTGTGTGTGTGTGTGGCTGCCTGGTTAGAACATTTGCTTTCTGACCACAAGACACGGGTTTGAATCTCTCCATAGTTGATTTACCAGGAAGACAACTTCCTGATGTTATTGGAATGGATCAAGGTTGATCCTAGTGTGTGGCACCTTTGGAAAGTGCCTGAAAGCCATACCATGTGTTGACCCAAGTCTTGGGAATGAAATTGGGTAGACGGAACTCAATGGCTGTAGATAGCTGTGATAGCACGAAGCCACAAGTCATCGTGGTTGATGGTTTGAGCATCCTGGCCTTGTTCAAATAGTTGATCATGCTAGATAACACATTCTCTTGCAAAAGCTCTAAAGGTCTGCTCAGCATAATTACAGTATAAACCACAGGTGGGCTCTGTGGGTGTTAAGCAAACAAATTTGCCTGAGCAAACATCTGCAATAGGTGTTGGGTAGCAGCCCTAGTAGACGAGTATCCTCAAATACAAGTGGCCAGCTATTATATATATATATATATATATATATATATATATATATATATATATATATATAAGGCACGGTAGAGTAATGGATAGCGGTTTGATTGAGGAATTGCAGAGCCGAGTTCAATTCCAGTCGAATCCATTACATTCACTTACGTGCTAATACCCTTGGGAAAGGTGTGAATCCTCTTCTTCTCCCTCCAGCTATGGGTAAATAGCAGGACAGACTGGGTTCTATAGCCTTGGATGGCAACTGATCTAGGAGAAGGACAACTCTGAATTCAAAACCTGCGGAGGGTTGTTTGGGGACCTTGTGGCACGTAGTGCACCAGATCTCTGAATTCGGCCCTTCAAAAAGTGTGGATGGTACTGCACAAAACCTTCACCACTATAATCAAATCTCATGTGCTGTTGTCAGGCTGTCTGCTTGACCCTCATACGTCGAAGCAATGGGAGAGTTGACTATATATATATATATATATATATATATATATATATATATATATATATATATATATAAAATAATGAGTTAAAGGTTGAATATGGATCAAAATCCAACAGGGTGATAAGTTAAAGAACAAATAGGAAACGTATATCAATCTAACATGTTTTACTTTTATTAAAGCTTTGTCAGAGATTGAGAAGAATTTAAATGTAACATCAACCATCCCCCACTTCTGTCATCTTGAATCTTCTTTTTTTTATTGTCCCTTCTCCTCACTAAAGTCTTTTCATTCTCTTTCACTCGCAATAAACCCTGGCGTCTTAGTGACATTATCACCTTGCTTGGGGTGAAATGATTATAATACAAAACAGAAAGGAAAAAAAAAAACAGATGAATATCTTTAATTTTGCTGTAAGTGTCATGGATTATAATTAGGGTAAATTGATTTATAAACCTGTCTTTTAAATACCTTTTTTTGTTTTTGTATGTGTTAAGGGCATAGAGTTATACCACATTTTCAACTTCCCTTGGCTCCACTTGAAAAAAAAAAAAAAAAAAAAAAAATGTTCATAATTTCAAATAACAACCCTTCTTTGAACCTCTACAAGTCAAAAGGCAGTTAATTTTGTGCTGAAAGGATTTTATGTCAGGATGTAATCATCACTTCAAAAAATAAACTTAAGTAGCAATGTAAGCCAGGAGGTAGTTAGCTAGTATTAGATGGGTTAAACACATCTAGACTGGTTTAAGATTAAGTTTAAGGTATCTTCTCTTCCTGTAGAGAAACAGAGATATTTCATTCTACTATATGAGAGAGAGAGAGGCTTTCAAAAACTAACAAACAAAACATACCAACATACCATTTCAGACATTTTTTTCCCCCTTTACCAGTTTTCGCTACCCTTACCTCCTCAGTTTAAAGGCAGAGTTCTAAATAATTGGATGGTGGATGGGGCTGGAGGGGGAACCCAGTGCTGTCCAGAGAATTTAACAGCATGTTTATGGCCTAACAAACCATAATGATAGCCCCTCCACCCTTCAAAGATGTCAGCAGATATCAGAAAATAAATTCTAGAGTTATAGCTTAGTTGGCAAGAAAAGTCTCAGTGATTTAAAACTGAATGAGGGAAACAGAAAAGGAGAAAGCTGTTAGAGGCAGCAGAGCAAGCAATCTCCGGTTTATTATTATTATTATTTATTATACAACAACAACAACAACATTACTCCATGTATTATATATCTTTACATGAGAGGTACCTGGCTGCTGGGTGACAGCAAGTCTAATTTTGCTGACATCAGCAGCACCCTAGTCTGCTCCATACTCTAGTAGTAAAGATCCGCCTTGCTACATCCACAGTGTTTGAATCAGCCTCATTCTCTAGGTATTCTTTTGGTAAGAAGGACATTTCCTCTGAAAGCTTTTTCAAGATTTTTTTTTTTTTTTTTACAGTTTATCAACCTTTTGCAGATTATTTAAAACCAGAAAATATATTAAAATTGTAGGAATTGATTTGGAGATAATAATGATAAAAGTTCTAATTAACCCATGACTGCCTTGGGGGTGAAAAGAAGCACATTCATGCTTTTCCCCAAGGGTATGTCTGTGTATGTGAATATAAAGACCACAGACGTAATTGGAACTTGGCTCTCCAAATATCAAGCCGTTATCAATTACACCACATCAAAGCTTGTGCACATGGTATTCCAAAGTAGTCACCCATCTAGGTACTGACCAGGCTCGATGTTGCTTAACTTTGGTGATCATACAAGAACTTCTCCCCAAGAACAGTTACTTTGTGAAACACTCCCGCTCGTATACTTTCCCCAAGCACAACAATCTTAATCTTGTTAAGTCTAGGGTCAATTTTATCTATCCTTCAGATCTTGACTTTCTATTTAAGTGTAACATAGCAAGCTTGGCCAGTACCTATATGGGTGACCACTTGGAAATACCAGGTGCTGTAAGCTTGGATGTATGGCTGGTGCAATGGATAATGGTTTGGAATTGTTAACCAGAGATCCAAGTTCCAATTCCAGGTGGGTTCATTATATTCACTTATGCGCAAATACCCTTGGAAAAGGGGATGAATCCACCTCTTAATCCACCAGCTATGGGTTAATTAGTAAGAGTTGTATCACTAAATCATTATTATCTTAAAAAAAAAAAAAAAAAAAAAAAATTTTCTGGCTTTAAATAACCTGATAGAATCTATAGGACAATTCTCAGCACTCCATGTTCATATCTCTCCACAGCTTCCTCTTTTATTGCTCTCTGTAATCTCAGTAATAGTTGATCCTTTAATCACTTCATCTGTAGATTTTGTTTTCCTATCCAATTTCTCAAACTTATCAAGTAGGTTACTTCCTTACCTTTTGCTTTTTATGCACCCTGTGATCGGTAAATTCTCCAAGCCTTCTTGTAGAAGCTTGTCTCTTCCTCATTGTTAGCAAGTTTCTTTATAGTTACATTTCTTCTTAAAACTTCCCCATTTGTCACATGTGCTGTCTATGGTATTGTCAATTATTGGCTGACTGAACTGCATCTTTGTCATTTAAAGTCTTTTCTTCCCCAATTCCTTTAAAAGGAGAGTAAACTCAGAAATAGAAACCTAACTTCAGGACATCACTGCCAATGTATCGCCATTTAGAAGTTTTTGGTTTGTATCTATTGCTGAAGGACAAGCTGTTTTGAACAGTTCATGATGAGCTTCTGTCTCATTCTCAAAAGAGGCTTTCAATGTTTACTAATTCAACCCCCTCCTCAAAAGAGGCTTTCAATGTTTACTAATTCAACCCTCTCCTCAAAAGAGGCTTTCAATGTTTACTAATTCAACCCCCTCCTCAAAAGAGGCTTTCAATGTTTACTGATTCAACCCCCTCCTCAAAAGAGGCTTTCAATGTTTACTGATTCAACCCCTTCCTCAAAACAGGCTTTCAATGTTTACTGATTCAAAAACCTCCTCAAAACAGGCTTTCAATGTTTACTGATTCAACTCCTTCTCAAAACAGGCTTTCAATGTTTACTGATTCAACTCCTTCTCAAAACAGGCTTTCAATGTTTACTCATTCCCCACCCGCCAACTACAACAGAGACAGGGCTTTAATGATTAGTACAAAACTAAAAATGAGCAAGATTTAATACTAATCATAAAACATTGAAAGCCTGTAAGGTATACATAATACCTTACATAATGCAAGGTATTATGTATATTTCTTAATATATATTAAATATCTCTGTTATTTAACATTGAGCACTTTTTTTATTACAATATATATATATATATATATATATATATATATATATATTAAATCACCACCCCCTGCCCCCAAGCAAGGTGATAAAGCCACTAGTATGCAGCGGGTTACAGGGCGTGAAAGAGATGACTGAGAATAGGGAGGACTGAAGAAAAGACAAAACATGAATGAGATCAAGACAGAAGATGGTGATTGACATTACAATCGTCAAAAATTTAAATACAGTTATCAGAGAAGCAAGTTATCAGTTCCACAGGTGAGAAGTGCAAGAAAAGAAAACGTTGGAGTAGAAGTGGTGGTTGCATTTTTTTGACAGTAAAAAGGTGGGACATAGATGCCAGTCTAGTAGAATGCTTAAATCCATGTAGTTGGGGTACCGGGGGGGGGATCATGTCAGAGCAGTTAGCATGAAAATATTTATAGAAATGACAAAGGGAAGTCACATCATAAGATGTTAATGAAAAAAATGACTGAAGTTGAGATGCCTAATCAAGATTGATTACATTACAGATCCTTCTTTGAATTTAAAAAAAAACAAAAAAAAACAAAAAAACAAAACAATTTCCAAGGATTTTCAGTGAAACTAAAATAAAATTTAACACTGTTACTACAATGTATGTTTGCTTGTCATACAATATTATTGGTCATACCTATAAAAATAAATGCAACTGCTGAAAAAAATATGATCTGTCCCTTAAACAGTCATGTTTAAGGGACAGATCATATTTTTTCAGCAGTTGCATTTATTTTTAGATGAACTTACAGTGTCTTTGTTGGAAATATACTTGTTTAATAAAATGTTGTTATGATGGGAGATGGATATGTTATTAATGCAGCTATAGCTGATGTTAACATTATTTGTTAAAAATCTTTTTTTAGTGTTGGTGAATGGTTAAAATATTTATAAATTAAATTCACGAAAATTCTTCTGATATTAGTTTGGACATTATTATTATAGTGGTGGATTAAAACAAATAATGTTGCATTCATAGTGTTTCTGCTTGTTTTTACCTTTGTTTATTTCTAAATGCTCTAAATTTACTTTATGATTGCTTGGTTCTAAAGCCTTTATATATTTAATTTTAGACTTATTTCTGGAGTTGGAGGATAATCTAACTTGGACCGGTTTATAATTTAGAATCTTATGGTGGTGGTTTGATTCATTACTAATGTATCTATGATTGTATAGATCTTTTGTGCTTGGTTTATAATGACCATTATTCAGGTCTAAGGTTACATCGAGAAAGTTGATCATTTTAGCATTGGTGGTGGTGGTAACATTTAGTTTGTGATCTTTAAAAAAAAAATTGTATCAGTTCCTTTCTCAATCAGTCTGAGAAGGTGTACTTAGTGAAAATCACAGATTCAACACATTTGATTGGACACAAGTGAATGTGTTAAATTTGATGGCAAATGGAGTTATTTCATAGAGTTCACCTGAATCTTGCAAAGTACATCAACCTTTGCATTACAAATGATGGAAATCATATTGAAGATGTTATTTGTTAATATTCCAATTCAATAAAATAGTGAAAATTTAATTTCTTGAAAATATGCATTTTTGCCTAGGGTGTCCAGATTTTAGGGACACCCTGTAGATTAATAAATTCAGGTTAATTATACATAAAAGGATAATCTAATTTTACGCCCAAACATAAATACTTTAAAAATTAAATTTTACCCGTTATTGGAAGGTATACATGTAGGGTACTTGATATTAAAATGTGCTTCTAAATCTCATTAAAAAAGAAAAAAGATTATGGTGGAGACGTCAAAGACTATTCATTTTTGAGCATTATTTCTTGCACCTCATCTTTTTTAGCTTTTATGTTTAGTCATACTAAGTTTGAAAATAATAATGACAATATTTGGTGCAAGAAATTCAGGCAACTTAAGACTATTACATCTACTTACTATGAGGTGTAAACAAGGAACAAAATAAGATGAGAAAAATAGTTAAAAATTAATGACAAGGCTTCATTTAAGAAATTCAGACAACTTAAGACTATTACATCTACTACTACTAGGTATAAACAAGCAAGAAAATAAGATGAAAGAAATACGAGTCAAAAATTAATAATAATGACAATGCTTCATGTAAGAAATTCAGACAATTTAAGACTATTACATCTACTACTACTAGGTGTAAACAAGCAACAAAATAAGATGAAAAATATTAATAATATTGACAATGTTACATCTAAGGGTTGAGTGTGTAATTTGATTTTCCTTTTTATGATTTTTATATACATCTGAGGCACATTATAAACTAATTAGCTTTCTTTTTGGAGTCCATGGAGATCAAAATTAATACAGCCATACATTTGTATGCTCTTCCCAAAACACATACACACAACCCTCTCTCAAATTAAGATACAAGGTCTTAAACTAAAAACAAAAAAAAGAAATATGTGGATAAAATTTCTGTTTATGACTGACACATGTCACTAACAAGTTGTCCACACTTATCAGTTGGAATCTGTCCATTTCAGCATTTGGCTAGAGGAGTTGGAAAAAGAATGAAAGAAATGTCCCAGCTGCTAAGTGTGAACAACTTGCCAGTTGACATGTGTCAAGTAGATACAAAACTGAATAAAAATCAGCTCTTCTCTGGATTTGAACCTGACCAGAGACAAGTCTGGAAAGAGATGACAGATCAGTCATTCTCAGCTCCAAACAATAAAACTCAGACCAAACTCATATCAATCCACCACCACTACACAAATTCTACAGGAAGATAACTTGTCATTGCTTTCAACATGGTTTAAATGTCAGAGTTGTACTCCTGCAAGACTGGCTGCCAACCAAGGCTAGAGAATCCAGTCTACAGTGTTAGTTAACTTATATCAGGTTGGATAGAGTGATGGCTTCATACCTTTCCCAAAGGCATTGGTGAGAAAGTGAATGTGAGAGACTAAGGCAGAATTTGAACTTGGTTTGCCAATTACATTATCTGTACTGATAACCATGATGCTACCATTAATTTATTGCATGAAAAAAACTAAATATTTCTGACAGTAGAGAAACAAAGCACATTAATTAAACATGAAATTAATTAATCTGTATAAAACGGTTTGTCAGTGGTCAAGAATTAAGGCAAATATTACTAACAGACAGCTTTTCTATGTATATTATACATGTGTTGCCAATGGTTTTACTATAGAAATGCATTGAAAATCATTAAGGAATTGTTGTTGTTTGTTTTGGTTTATTTTATGGCATATCAATCTCAATGGGCTATCCAATTCTGACAAAATCCCCATTGCTAGCAATATTTTTTTTTTTTTAAAATATATACCTGGTAATTTTTTTTTTTCAAAATTGTATTGCTGGTAATAATTTTTTTACAAAGTATTTCTGATATTAAAAATATTAACTATTTGCCCATAGCTTGGACCCTAAAAGGTGCTACCACTCCGGGTCAGGGTGAACCTGGGAATATCAGCAATTAAGAGATGGTTCCACACTCCTCAAAACCTCCTAATCAGAGACCTTGCTGTTGGATGTAGTTTGTCTTATGCAGGATGCGGATTTAGTTTATCATCATACCCAGGATGGGTTGTTAGGAGTGTGTGTATGTGTCTATATAGAAAAGTCTACAGTGAAAAACTAATTTTTTAACTGTTTATTCTAAGATTGAAATGGTTGAGAAAGCATCTTCTTGGGAGTCAATTCCACAAAAACAGTGATTCATAGGAAGCTGCTGCTCAAGTAGAACTTATATCCCACCAATGGAATATGAAAGTTTGGTTTGTTTTGTTTTATGGCATATCAACCCTCAATGGCTTATTTAATGCACACAAAATTTTTATTGCTGGTAATATTTTGTTTTGTCAATCTATTTCTGGTAATAATTTTTTCCTTCAGAAATGTATTGCTGGTAATAATTTTTTTCAAAAAAAGTATTGCTGGTGATATTTTTTTTTCCTTAAAAATATATAGCTGGCAATATTTTAAAAAAAAAAAAAAAAAAATGTATTGATTGTAATCTTTTTTTTTTCCCAAAAACGTATTGTTGGTAATATATATATCTTTTTCAAAAATGTATTGCTGGTAATAGTTTTTTTTCTTCAAAAATTTATTGCTGATAATTTTTTTTTTTACAAAGTATTTCTGGTATTAAAACCTATTTTTACATTTTCATAGTGTTTTTACCCCAGTTTCAGGGTCAACTATTTGCCCATAGCTGGGACCCTAACAGATGCTACCACCTCGGGTCAGGGTGGACCTGGGAACACCAGCAATTAAGAGGTGGTTCCATGCTCCTCAAAACCTGATCAGAGGCCTTGCTGATAGATGTAGTTTATCGTTTTACTCAGGACGTGGATGTTGTTTATTGTCATACCCAGGACGTCAAATATGAAGGGAACAAGGGTGGGTCATTACAATGTGCATGGCAGGGTGGGTCAAGGTTAGAGCTGGTGGAACTAAGGAGTGTAATTTGTCTGAGAACTTTCCATGGTAGCAAGAGGCTTGCAAGGTTTCACCTGTGAGAAAGGGATTGTAGAGTGGTAAAATTGTCACCCTAAAAGAAACAGATGTTTTTGAATTCTATCAAGACAAGAATATGAAGATCAGGCAGCAGTACTCCACTTTTGGTTTTATCTGGCTCTTGTAAATAAAAAAGAGAACAGGAAGAGTCAGGTACTTACGACAAAAGAGAAAGATGCTGAGAACTTTTGCACATAATGTACATTTAAAATGTGATTAAGAAATTTAGGTATTAAGAATATTTTTTTTTATCTCATTAAAATTACTTCCTGTTATTGATGCTAAAAAATAGTGAGATTATCCAATGTGCGCTTGACAGTGTTAAAATAAGGAAAGTCATATTGTGACAAAGTAGTAATACTAATAGTCAAAGTCACATTGGTGTCAGGCAGTGCACTTCAAAAAAAAGATATTGACAGCAAGATAAAAATGAAGGCTATAAATAAGATTGAAGATAACTTCAATGAAACTTATCACAAGAGAGAGAGTGAGAGAGAATACTCTGAAGGTTATAGAAGCCAATATGACAATTTCAGGACTAGAAACAAAAGAGTCTATTCTTAATGACAGACAGATTCATTTCAAACTAAACAAAATATCAAATGATATATGATACTTTTTTAACCCTCATAAAACTCCTTATGGTAACAATAAGGATTTAAAAAAAAAAAAAAAAAAAAAATCGACCATAAATGAAGTGGTTAAAATATATAAAACAGCACTATTCTAGAAGTAAGGATTCCATTAATTAGTGACATTTCTTCAGGATTTCAGGGAAGTTAAAGAGAAAAAAGAAAAGAGCCAGAAACTCTTTTCTAGTTTAACAAAATAATCAGAAACCCATTTCTAGAACATCAGAATCTAATTTCTAGAACCATCAGAACCTAATTTCTAGAACCATCAGAACCTAATTTCTAGAATAATGAAATTATCAATCAGAACCTAATTTCTAGAATTTACAAAAGCATCAGAATTTTCAAGAATTAGAAACAAATTTTTTTTCATTTTTTCTTCAGAGGGGAAAATGTTTTTAATTTCATACAATTCCGAACAAAGAAAATGATGTAATTTTCAACTCTCACACAAAATTTGTGTGTCTGCTCAAAACCTGGAAAATTATGTGTGCAAATATTGTATAAAACTATAAAATCAAATAAATGAAGCAGGTGTCCTATATCCTGCCTAACGTAATGGAAATAGTTTGCATATTCAGTTTTAAAAATCAGAGGTAACTTCTGTTATTCATTTCAAATCTATTCTTTTGTGATCTTTATTAATAAGCAATTGTTTTGTTGATTGCTTTTATAATTAAATTGCTTAGATAAAGACATTTTCTACACTGAAAGTATTAATTATCTAAGCATTTAGATTTCAGATCTTAGGAAAAAAGGAAAATGAGCAATGTGCACATTTCCTAGTAGAATATTTAGAAAATCTAAAATTATAACATATGCAAACCCCTTGATGCAATAAAATTACAGCATATGCAGACTCCTTGATGCAATTAAATGATTGCATAGTGAAACAGAGTAAAGAATAGTGACTTGGCCTGAAAAATGCTGGATACCATTGTGCTTGTCTAGAAGAAAAAAAAGAAAAAACTGTAACAATTTAAAAAAAATCATTTTTAAGATTAATATCCCAGAAGCTCCACCACAAGAAAAACCCTAAACGAAAACACTTTTCACATAGAACTTTATAACTGAAAAAACTGAGATGTGCAAAAGGAAGAAAATATAAATCTTTTTTTTTTTTTTTTTTTTTTATTCAAAGATTAAATTTTATCTTTATTTTTGTTTATTTTTGTTTATTTTCTTATTCATCGCAGTGTTGCTTTTTATCGCAACTATCTGGGGCAAATGCCCCCACCCCCCAGCCATTAATCTAATTATTTAGTCTAAAAGTATTCAACCTCAAAGTTTGTGATAAAAATTAATAAGATGGAGAAAAAAAAAAAAATGACCAAAAATAATTAAAAATAGTTAAATAATAAAGAATGATTAACAGACAAAAAAAAAAAAAAAAAAAAAAAAAATTAAAAAATAAACATCATGAAGACCTAATAGCAACTTGACTAGATTTGCATATAGTTTAGCAACTGTCTTGTGTAGCAGAATTAGTTAAAGCATCATTCATGTAAGATGAGCTTCAAGTATAAGAAATAAAAGTTCAAGGCTTGTCATGAGTTAATTGTTTATTCTGTCTTCATTCAACTTAAAAAGGTGGCAAAGTCTTCAACAGAAAAACGTTGATAAAGATCAGTAACATGTTGGGGAAAAGATTAGCCAAAAGTTTATATTGGAAATAATTCAGACTTCATATAATTTATGACTATTATTAGACAGTATAGAATGATAAAAAAATACCGTTAACAAGATTAAGAATATGCTAACTGCATTCCCAAGAAAGGTGCAAGACATCCCCTACTAAGGAAATGCTTACAGATTCAAATATAAGTGACCAATATTTACCTATGCCAAAACAATGTTATCTTCCCGCATAAACTGTGTTGCTGAATGTAACCCTCTACTTCAAGTGGCTTTTGGGCCTTGCACAGGGTAAACATTGTGGAATAATAATAAAAAAAAAAAAACGTAAATGCTTATCTAGCCAAATATAAATATCCAATATAATATTTACCTATTGCTGAGTCAAGTAAATGCTTATAGACACACAAACTGAAATAAACATTAAAAAAAAATTTAAATTGACCAATGGGAAGATGACAACATGATTTTAAATTTGTGCCTTGTCTAACCATTGTTATTGACTGAATTTATTGCTCCATGGAAACAATTGATAACAGTTCCAGTCTTGTCAGGAGCTACTTCTGTATTCTTCTACTATGCGATATCGGTTCTTAAGTCTTATTGTTTGTGGCTAAAGTCTCACAGTCTATGTTACTTACAGCATTATTTGTGATGTTGTCATATATTAAATGGCAGGGTTATGGCAAGTTAAACATTGAGACCTGATATTTTCAGGACAGTTTGAATGCTAAAGGGTTAATGACCGGAGAGTATTTGACAGATATTTGTGATAAAATATAAGGAAGAAAACAGTTGTCAAGAATAAACAAAATACAGATGACGTCTTATTTAGAAACATTTCAAAAAGACATTTTGGAAAGGTTACATGGGATGGAAAACATACTTAGAATTGATTCATTGATTGCTTTTTTTGACAGATCAACCCTTTTTAGTTTAGTTAAAGCTGAAAAATATTTGAATTATAAGAATAATTTTATTTTATTTGTTGGGGAGAAGATGGATTCATGCCTTTCACAAGGGCATTTACACATAAACATTGAATGCATATGGAATAAAAAGTTACTGTAAATAAGAGAAACTGGTTAATGAATTTTGACTTTGGATACAATTTGAAGAATGCTTTTACAACATAACATTTGGCTATACATTATTATAAAAAAATATTTTATGTGGATGTACAAATTTACTAAAATAATTGGCCATATTTTCTGTAATTTTTAGAAGAGTTCTTACCATTCCAAGAGTTGTCCTTTAGTTTATCATACCTTTTATGATCATTCAGATGAATCCTTATTTTAAGTTATTCCAAGGGATTTGATTCTTTTGCTTTTTGTTTGTTTTACTATTTGCAATAAAAGCTTTGGTTTTACTCCTAAAATCTGACCAAATGATCAAACATCAAATTAAGAAATTCATGCATGATCAGGCTTAAAACTTTTCAGTGACCTCTCCACTTAATATGGTGACACATCAAATTTTATCAATAATAGCAAATATTAAACAATTATCATGGCTCAATTTTTATAACTGCATTTTTCTGTAATGTCAGGCCATTCTACGACTGCTACTGGCACCATGTAAGCCAGTAGTACCTACCACATGGTCACTGGTTTTCCCACCAGGATTGTCTAGACACTCACCAGAATTAGAAACATGATTTGTGGATAGACCTTCTTGTAGGCTCACTAGCTCTCTAATACAATGGCGTAGACAGGGTGCTCCATAGCTAAGGTTGCTGCTAGTGCAGGGATAATAATACAGCTTTATAGGGGGGCTTCCTAGACTGAAATCAATGGCTAGGTCAGAAGATTCACTTGATAGAATCAGCAACTATGCATCCATGACAAAGTCAAGCTGGAAGACATTGGCTGTGGTTTGCCATGGAGAGAGAGAGATGGCCTCCACCAGGTTTATTTTGCCCAAGACAACATTATGCATGAAAGCATATCTCACTGGCTTTCAATTTAGATACCCAAGGGATCTGGTCAGGTGCTCAACAATGCAGTAATCCTATGATCTCATTTGGTCATGGGATTAATGATAATGAATATGTACCTAATAGAGTGAAAATTTAATTTTTTCATTATGATTGACTATTGAAACTCCATCAATAAAACTGATTAGCTTTTTTTCATTGCATTAACAAAATAAATATTGCTTGGCAAGCAGGAAGTATATTTTATCACCAAATTTGTCTTTTTTTAATTTCTTTTTTTGTTTTGGCAAACTTGACACTCAGTTTATATTTTGTGCATTGAAAATGGAAAAGATAAAGTGTTAGGCAACAGGAATTAATGCAAATATTACTGATAAAAGAGGGATATTATATGTATCATGTATAGGGATTGTCAATGTGAATTATTTTATTAAAGAAATGTATTGACAATCAAAAAGAAAGAGATTGTAAGGTCAGGAATTAATTCAAGCAATAGACAGAATAGAGTTAAGTTTTATGTAAATTCATTGCAAATGATTTTACTAGAGCCATGTGAAAATCAGCAAGAAAAGGATTGTCAATAGCCAAGAATTGATGCAAGCATTATGACTAGAAGAGGATCTCTCTTTTATATATATATATATATATATATATATATATTAGGTACCCCCCCCCACAAAAAAAAAAATGATACCTATGATTTAAAATGCATTTTAAAATGAAAAATCTTTGAAGTCATTAATTTTATTCCAAGTTAATATTTTAAATATTAAATTTAATCTAAGTAAGATGCTTTGTTGTATTTGAAACCAAATTTAAATGGTTTGGAATGATTAAGAAAAAAAAAAAAAAATAAAATCACTAAAAGCCATACTGAAAAATTTGTCAACAAATTTTATTTGAGGAAGATTAACTGATTTAAAGTTTAATCCATTTGGACTAAAACAATTATTGCTTTTAGTTTAAAATATTATAGAAAAGCATTTTTTTTTTTTAACACAGAGGTGGATGTTTTCATAATTTATTAATACCCTGATGTTTGGCATTTCTAAGCAAAGGGCATATAACTATAAAAACTTACGAGATAAATACAATGTGAACACCTTTTTTGTATATTTTTTTAACTACACAAAAAACTATTCTAAGTAATCTAATATTTTATTGAATTTTAGGTACCTTGGCTTTATAGTCTTAATTACAAAGACACTTGTAGAGGAAATGTTACCAATAAATTTTAAATCTACTATAGCTAACACTCTTATTTTCTGATAATGTCATGTATTGTAGTCTTTATTTACAAAAAATCAGCATGTTTACATATAGACACAAAAAAATTCAAAATTATTTCTAAAATGCTGGGGTAGGGATGTCAGTAGCAAGCTTTATTAAATAAGTGGGAGGTAACAAAAGTAAAAAAATATTTAAAAAAAAAAAAAAAAAAAAGAATAATTTAATTCATTTGTGAATAAGTCCTGAAAGTTTTATTAAAATCTGACAATTATGTGATTTTTGCAAGAATTTAAAAATTAATGTGCTTTTCCCATACTAATTTACCTGTTGACATAAGAAAAACAAAATTTTTATTTGTTTATTTATTATTTTTTTTCCAAACAGTGCAATTAATGTCCACCAGCCTAGACAGAGTCATATTAAATAAAATGTACCTCACAGCAGGGACTGAACCCAGTGGTGTAGCTAGAGTAACCGTCACCCGGGGCGGTCCGCTCAAATGTCACCCCAATGACCCCGATTCACCCTATGCTGAATGGTTAGCTGTAGCTAAATTTTCATACATGCTCTACCTCTACTTTACTGACCGGTACGTTACTGTTTACATGTATGATCCAAGACAAAATCCAATACCACAAAATAATCAGTTCAAATCAAAAGCTGAAAACATTGCTATTTTTCCTACTCACAAATTTCCCGACAATTTATTAGAAAATTTCTGATGGGGAGACAAAACGGGGGGGGGATTCATAAATTATTTCTGGGGAGTCATATGCCCGTCTGCGAAACCCTGTGTCTCCACCATTGTTTTCAGACTATTTTTGGCACCTTAGCCTGGTTGAAAAATTTTGTTGGGGATGACATTGTGTCACCCCTCAGGTGCTGGCACCCGGGGCGGTCCGTACCCCCTCCCTCCTCCCACATTCTCTTTATCCTTGAGAGAGAGAGAGAGAGAGAGAGAGAGAGAGAGAGAGAAATAAAATACCTTTTAGTCACATAGGTCTCCAGAGTAAAGCAAAAGCTTAATAACTCTTTCTATGAAATGCACATCTATTGTTCAGACTTTTGATATCTATATATACTAATGTATTTTACTACCCAAAATGTAAACACAGTAATTTAAATAATTAATAGATTTTAATATGACATTAGTTTTATTACTATAAATTTTATTTTAGTGGAGACACATGTTCAAGTTGATATCCTCGATTTTTTTGAAAATGGTGAAATTAATGTCCATCGAACTAGGACATGAGAAAAAAATAAAATAAAAAATGGCAATGCCTACTTAGACACGTGTATCCACTAAAATAACATTTATAGTAATAAAAATATTGTCGGATTAAAAACCATTAATTACTTAAATTACATATGTGTGTGTGAGTTGGATAAAAGCCTGACAGAATGGCAAATGTCTTTTTTTTTTCTCCCTTGATGAAGCCAGTTCTGTGAAACTTGACAAAGGAGTTTTCCAAAACATTATTTTTAGTGGATACCCATATTTGAGTAGATGGTTCATTTATTTTAAAAGTACTTTATTTCATCTACCAACCTGAACATTTGAGAAATTTCATTAAAAGAAAATGCACCCTCGATCAAGATTCAAAACTGTGACCCACTTTGTAGGAGAAACTGTTGTTTGATCTGACAGCTATTGGTCACAAAATCAATCAACATTCTATCTGGCTTTAAATAAAAATTCATTATATATATATATATATATATATATATATATAAAACCGATCATGGTGAGATTTGAACCCAGGTCTCAGAATGCTAACATTCCAATCATTCAGTTGTGTATGAATGAAGCAAAGTAAAAAAAATTATCTGCATTCTTGTTATGTTATGGTGAAAGTGTAGATAATTTTGGATTTACCCTTGTGTGTGTTATATATATATATATATATATATATAAGACTAAAGAAAAACATAAGCCTTCTTAAAATTTTTATGCAAAAAATAATTTTGTACAGAAAAACTTCTGTATAGTTGTGTACAGAAACACTTATTACAAAATAAAATCTTTAAATTTCAGATAGAGTATATCTGTAAAAGAACAATATGAATAAAGACAAAAGGAAAACTTATCTTAACTGACATGTTTTGTCCAATGAGGGACTTTATCAAAGCAAATGCAGCAATTTTATTTTGTAACAAGTGTTTATGTACAAGAGCAAAAATGTTATTAGTTTTTCAAAATTGAAAAATTTTAAGAATGTTCATGTTTTCCTTTTGTCACATACACACATATATATATATATATATATATATATATATATATATATATATAAATAAAAATGGCTAGCTACTCTTGTTTTCCAATAACAGCCATCTGCTAAAGCAGTTAGCCAATCCTTTTTACTTTTATTTATTTTGAAACCTCTATTTGAGTAGAGGCACCACCCGCTGCTATTTTTGCTCAGATTTGAGTCCTGAATGTTTCAGGTTATATACAAAGAAATAGAGTGCATCAATGTCTTCATTCACTCTCACAATTACAGAATGACAAAGCAGATATTGGAAGTAAACAGAGGTCAAAATTTTCACAGTTCATTCAACATGTCAACAATGACAACAAACAGAAGAATTTATCCTTTAGTAAAAAAAAAAAAAAAAAAAAAAAAAAATGCAAAACAAAATAACAAGGTATGAAATTTTGAAGCATGACTAAAAAAGTAGAATATGGGTAGATTTTATCCTGGCTCCTGCCCTTCTTAGAAGAGTCTGTAACAAACCAATCTTGATGATTGGTGGTCTTGGTAGAAGTCAAAGGTCATTCAAAGGGCTCAGTATGAAAATTAATCATTGTACTTACACTTTGAATAATTTAATTATTCATATAATTTTTGTGTTTTTTTTTTTACCTAAAATTTCACTATGCAAATTTAAGTATTCAGCCTCCATCTTGTATATTGAAAACTGGGAAGACAAATTAATTCCTCAGCACTGACAATTGCCAGTGATACTGATGGAACAGAGCTATTGTTTGTTTGTGTAATCATTATATATATAAAATACATACATATACATATATATATATATATACACACACACACACACATTTGTATTCTATATGTTCATATGCACACACCAACCAAACTCATCAGAATCAAATGCCCATCTGCTCATGATAGAAATATCATAAAATCACAAAAATAAAATAAATAAAATTTGGTTTAGTGTGTGCATGGTATATATACACACACACCAACCACCCTTGTAATATCTTGAACTTACCAGGGGTGTATAAAGTGTTCATTTTCACAAATAATTGTTGCTGACCACCTTATAATTGTGAGTGTAATAAGAAATAGAACTAAAGAAGTACCTTGATGAAGGCTAAGAGCAAATATGAACATATAGAATACAAATACAAGAGGATATATAATAAATTAAAGAGGATTTGAATAATCATAATTCGAGTCTAGAAGAATCCTCAACCGAATGAAGAAAGTACTGGAATGGCCATTTCATCCTAATTTGGGACTCATCAGCAATGCACGTCCACTAACAAGAATCAAAGCCAGACTGTTACGAGTCTCGTTTGTTACTTCTCCATCACCAAGACCTATTGGTCAAGTGGGTATTATGCTTGTCATATCGTAACGGTTCAGGTTCAATTTTCAGTAGCAGATGCGCAGTGCTGATGAGTCCAGTGCTTTTTGCATTCTATTGAGGATTTTCTAGACTTGATGAATTAATTATGATATATATCTATGTGTGTATTAAAAAATTGGAAGATATATGTGTGTATGTATAAAAATGTGTTGCAGGTGATTGTTTTATAGAAAACCTTGCAGATAATTTTAGCATAAAAATACATATAAAATCAGGAACAAAGCATTTTCAGTGGAGAGGAATTAATGCAAATATGCTGCTAATGGTTTATTATAGAAATGTATTAAAAAAATAAGGGGAAAATGGTTGTCAGTGGTTAGGAATTAGTGTAAGCATTATTGCCTATATTGCTCTATGTCTGTATCTATCATTCACCCCCCTCCTTTCTCTGGCCTTCCTTTTCTCTTTTTCTATCACATGGAAACTTAATAAATTTAAACAAACTCAATATGTAAAATTGCATCACCCCAAGACTTTAGAACCTCTGGGTCTTTTCCCTTTTAAATGAACAATTTAATATCAAGAATGCTTAAATTCAAACTACCTGGGTCTGAGGGTTAAATGCTTACACCCTGCTCTTATTAGCCCTCACATTATCACAATTCTAATGACTGCCCTACAGTAAGCAAAGTGGTTTTATCATGGAACAATTAAAAAGTTGGGCTTGCTGACAATAACTGAGTATGATCCTCACTGATTGATTTGTACATAATTGTCATCTTGTGTCAAACTAATTAAATTATTCTAGTTTTCTTAGGCTACTTCATGATAGAGTTATGATCAATGAATTGATCTTGCAAACCACTAGCACCGAGTAAAAAATTAGATCCTCAGTTTTTATCTACAGTTAGACTAATATTCTTATCTTTGTTGTTAATATCATAATGTTTTAGATATTGTTCTCTTTGACTTCCTTCAGGTGTCTTTTGATCGGGGGTAACCTTCAAAGAATTTTGAACTGAAATCTTTATTTAATCTATAGAGACAGACTGTCCTAGTTCCAGTATCTATGTCCAGGAATATCTCATCACTTTCATTTTTTTTAGTAATTCAGTCATTGCTAATTCTATTTTCACTGAGGCTTATGGCCACATCATGTTGAAACAGACTTCCATATGATCACTAAAGTTAAGCAATGTCAAACCTGGTGGGTATTGAGATGGGTAACCCCTTGAAATATAAAGTGCTGTAAGTTTGAATGTGCAAGAGGTGTAATGGGTAATGGCCCAGAATTATTAATCAGAAAGCAGAGTTCCAATTCCCATTGGGTCCATTATGTTCATTTATGTGCAAATAACCTTGGAAAAGGTATGAATCCACTTCTCTCCCACCTATGGGTTAATTAGTAAGACTTGCATCACTAAATCATTATTATCCCCAAGAAAATTTTTACAATCTAAAAATATTTTTTGGATTTAATTAATTTACAAATGGTTGATATGCCATAAAAAACAAATCACTCATTCAATCTGTATTTCCACTGAATCTGAGTCCTGACCCAGAAAATATGGTGGTATAGAAATTGTGAGTTCAATCCTAAAAAGGTGGTATAATTTTGGGATAACAACAAAGATGAGGACATTAGGTCAATTGTAAGGAATATATATGTTGGGCTGATGGATTTCATATTGTATTATTTAATAGGAATATAAGTCCAGCTATCCCTTTTTCCATTTTAAGATTGGAGCCTGTAAGCATTTACTCATTTCAGGGACAGGTAAATATTGGGCATTTCTATTTGAGTCTATAAGCATTTACTTATTTCAGGGATAAGTAAATATTGGTTACTTACATTTCAGTTTGAGTGTTTCCTTGCTATATAGCCCCTTTGGAGGATGTGTTAACTCTCTACAGGGTTGCTGTTGCAGAGTCTCACCCTTGCCAATACGGTATATTTTATTTTTTTCTCTTTACTCTCTAAAATAGTTATAAATTATTTGTGTCTAAACTATTTCCATTTTTTGTTTTGGCAAATCATTTTTCGACTTGCTGTTGAGTTTTATAATAACTTTTTTTCCATTGAATACTTTGTAATATTTTAAGTTCTATAAAGAATTAACTAATGACATGTCTTAACCTTTTAAGCCTGATCCTATGCAACCTGGCCCAGGTATTGAACTCACAATTAATATGCCACCAAATTCATGAACTAACACTTTAATCCTGTATGCTATTATCCCATGGGAGTGAAATCCATACTGGGTACTCCCAAGCCTGTCACCTTCTTCCAAAAAAGGAATGAGGCTTAATAATTAACTGTAAATCAACAGCAGATGTTGATTTAAATAAACATTTAAATATCTTTAAAAGTAATCTCCTTGCAGCCACAACCCTTGTTTATTAACTACTAACTTTATGCATGTTTTGCAGAGTTATCTTCATCGTTGATGCCTTTAAATTGTCTGATGAATAAAGTTTGGAGATGAAATCCATGTTTTGATCTGCAAGATGCATATTCAAGAGTCGGCAGAGAGGCAAAAGGTAGCAGAACACTTGACATCTGCTTTTATCACAAGCAGAAGAAGATAGATTACAGCTTTTCACGGATAATAGTGCAAACGCTGTAGAAGAAGAGAGGAAAAAGCTTTGCTGTTAAATGAGCCATAAAGCAATCGGTTATACAAACATTTTTACAATATTGTGCAATTCACGAGACATCTTTGATGATGGCAACAACACCTTAAAGAAGAAAAAAAAAAGAAAAACAAAGGTAATCCTTAGTCAGGTTTCACACCCAGATTCTTATTGACAAGCATTTGAGATACTCATGTTGCCATCACGTTTCAAGATTTTGTAAAACCGAAACATCTCAGAATCTATAAACCAAAAACAGAGGCCAGAGCTAGAGGCTAACACTTAAAAGGAAAAAAGTATTCTTAAAAATAAGACAAGAAATTTTTTTTTTTTTTTTTAATAATGGCTCTTTTCATTTTTGGACTAATTTCCATCTTTTTGTTTGCAATCCTATCGCTATTTTCATGACAATTGTTCCAACAGACATCAATCTTCTGTTTCACCAGTTCAGACATTTACAGCTAAGACTTGCCATGCCCAGTCCAGAGTCAAACCACCTACATTCTTTCTATATTCCAATTGTAAGGAGGAAGTTCCACTTTGCTTCCCTGAAGGGATTTTCTTCTTATTGGTTGGGTGTCTGCCAACAAAAAGTGATGTATAAATCCACAGCACTGGAATCAAATTCTGTATCATGAGCTAGGCATAAACAAGACTTCCACACCACACGTATGAGACAAATACATGCAAGACACTGGAAACACAAACAAGGACAAACAAATTTGAAACAACAGTGGGTAACATGAACAGAAATACTTGGTAACACATGGCAATTCCATTATACAGTCAATACAACAAACTTCCAGAGTACCACTTTCTGGAAAATGTGCCTGCTTTTATAGAGATTAAGAGCTTACCGGTTGGCTAGCAAAAGGAATCATTTGCATAGCCAACACTGTGCAGCTCACCATCCTGGCTATTTCATGGGGGTAGCTGATAGACACTTTCTTCATTAACAGACGTCCCGGTGATCACACTGGCTCTGTTTGAGTAAGGTAGCTATTTATTTTCATTCTGCAGGGACAGCAAACTAAATCTTTTTGACCAATAGGGGTGGGTACCGTTATCAATAGCAGTAAGCAGCTCAGTCTGCATTTCATTCCTGCTATGTTTCTCCTCCCCTAAAACTAATACTTTGTGGGACAGGCTTACACATGGACTCTTCTCTGAACACTACAATCTTAACTTCAAGTCAAGGGTCAATCCTTTACTGCACTCCTTATCGTCATAAGCTTCAAATCATACATCACATTCAACATAACCATTTTAACAGTAACCCTCTACCTTGAGTGGCTCTCAAACCTTGTATTGAGTGAACTATATATATATATATATATATATATATATATATATATATACCCTCAACTCTCCTGTTGAATTCGACGTATGAAGGTCAAGCAGATCAGTTCCTAGGAAACCGACAGCCTGACAACAGCACATAAGTTTTGATTATAGTGGTGAAGGTTTCATGCAGAACCATCCACACATTTTTAAAGAGCCGAATACTACGTGACCTTCACAGGTTTTGAATTCAGAGTTGTCCTTCTCCTAGACCAGTTGCCATCCAAGGCTATAGAACCCAGTCTGTCCTGCTATTTGCCCATAGCTGGAGGGAGAAGAAGAGAATTCACACCTTTCCCAAGGGTATTAGCATGTAAGTGGATGTAATTGATTTGACTGGAATTCAAACTCGGCCCTCAGATTCCTCAATCCAAGCTGCTATCCATTACTCCACCGTGTCTCTTCAAGATATGATTACTGGAATCACAACTAACAAATATGAGTAAACTACTAATCAAATTTTGGTTCCGCTAGTTCAGACCTGCCATGGTCAGTACAAGAAGTCAAATCACCATCTTTTGGGTTTCTCCATTTTCAATTCTGAGGAGACAGCGTCCTCCTCAACCAAGATCTGCTACAAGGAAGCTTCTTCAAACACTACAATCTTTAACTCTTAAAGTTAAGGATCAATTGTTATCTATCCTCCTCATCTTTGTCGCCATATTTATTACAACATTTTGGCTGGTTGAAATGTCGAACTAAACCCTTTTTTTTCACTCAATAGTGTTGACTGTTCCATGTGCCATGTTTAAAGGATGTCAGTTATCAGTTATCTCCTGTTAATTCCCTTCTACAAGTTCTTCACTGACTTAACAGAGTATTGAACTCACACTTTTTGGGTCCTGTCACTGGATCTAACCAATGCCTTTATCCACTGTGCCATGTGTCATTGTAATAAATATGGCGCCAAAGATGAGGACAATAGTCCAAATAATGTAAATAGTGGATGAACATTATTTTAAAAGAAAAAAATCCAAAGTCCCATGAAAATTCTACAGGTGCTGACAGTTAAGACTATCCATTATCTTATACTTCTGCTTTTCTTGCCAATTTTGCCAGTATTTTGTCATTCTCCCCTGCCAATCTTTATTGATGGTCCATAGCTTAAGGATCAGTATCAGGTAATTCATATTTGTTACTAGAAACCCAAGACCTTTCTATAAAAAACACTGTCTCATGATTAAAATCCTCTCTGTAATAGCAAATTCTTAAATAAGACCATATCTAATTTGAAGTTTAATGTTCCAAACTATCATTTTTTTTTTGTGGAGAGCCAGCTTCCAATTATTCAATGGTTATCACAAAACAGCCTTTTGAAGTTTAACTTGCCCCTTTTAAAGGAACACCTACAAAAATTTATACAGCATGACAGATTTAGCCATAAAACATTTAAAAGACAGATACTTATAATTGCTTCTACTTTATCAATCAAATTAAGTCCTGCGGATTTTCCAAAATCATTATTTGTTATCTCAGTCGTCAAATGGCCTAGAGGTTAAAACATTGTTTTTTGACCTTAGTTTGAGTTGCACCATGGTCAATTTGTTAAGGTAAACCTTTTAAATATATTGTCCTGGGGAGACAATCACAGTGTGTGGCACCATTGGAAATCAAATGCAAAAACAATACCATGGGTTGACCAAAGCCATGTGAAGGAAATTTGGTAGACAAAAACTGTTTGAGAGCTGTTTGCAGTTGTGGTAGCACAAAGTGACAAGTCATCATGACAGAGTTTCATTTTATTGGCTTTGTTCAAGTGTTGATTATACAACATTACATGCTCACTCCCAGAAACTATAACTAATGTTCATTTAGCATAGTTACAATATAAACTATACATTGGCTCTGTGGATGTTGAAGGAAAACAAAAGTGCCTGAACAAGCGTCTGCAAAAGGGATTAGCTAGCCACTGCCAACAGACGAGTATACTCAGAAACAAGCAATCAGTCATCATTATATTTGCTACCTTATTAAAAAAAATGGTATTTTGAGCAGTTATTTTTCTATTTTATATCATTGGAAGAAAATCTTGAAAAATAAAACTTGAGCAATAAAAACCTTCACAGGGAAAAAAATTCCATCTGGAAAATTGGATTAGAAACAAAGGAAACAGTACTGAACTGTTATCAGTTCTCCTATATGGCAGTGAATGCTGGACAATCTCTTCAATGATGAAGAAACTTGAAGCAACTTAAATGTCTTTCTAGAGAAGGATGCGGAGAATGCCATGGATCAAATATGAGAGCAACAACAAAGTTATAGAGAAAATAGAAATGAAAGGGTCACTTATACTTAGAATCAAAAAGAGAGAATTTCTAGGGACACATAATGAGGGGAAGAGGGCTTGGACAATTTAACACTTATAGAACATATTAAAGGCAAGATCATATTTGGAAAATTCACTGTTATTCTTAAAAAAAAAAATAAATAAATAAATAAAAAAATTTTAAAAAGTTTTTAAATGCAATATTTGCTTGCAAAAATATCTAACAATCCAAAATAGGTTACAGCTTTAAATAATGCACAAAGGGTTGATAAACCATAAAAATCAAATCATTTAAAAAAAAAAAAAAAAAAAAAAATTATATATCTGAAAATCATAATCTGGAGTGATCTCCCACCAAAAAATACATGGCTCAACAATTTTACTGCAAAAGCATGAAGGGGGTTAGGTCTATTGCAATTAACTCCTTGTCCAGTAAGGAGGGAAATCTGCAACAAGTGTCATTTGACCATCATTAGGGACAGTTGAAAAGCAAATATCTTTTGTTGGTTTTAAATAAGTAAAAAAAACAATAGATGCTTATTTGAGGAACTAATAAAATGCTTAAGAGTCGGACATGTAGATCAAGAGTACTGACTTTAATCCTCACTGGGTGCCTCATACTTTTGAACTTGTGCCAAAACTAAGCTATACTAATTAAGTAACAGAAAGAAAAAAAACAAAAAAACAACAACATTGCTTTCATAGAATATTTGAACCTTGTTAATAAAGTCAAGACAAAAATTCCTTTCCAGAAAATGCACATAAACAAAATATTTGGTGTAGCTCTTCAGGGGATAAGAATATATTTATTTGTTGTCCTGGTTATGTCACAGTATATTCCAAAAATTAATTGTCAATGGGGGATTTTTTCTCAAAAGGATTTATGTAAATAGGGGCTTGTGTTCCAAGGTGTAAGTTTACACCCGCAGCCTTTAAATAGATAATCAACTACTTACTATGAACTGTTTATATAACTTCTGATGTCGCAGGTAGGAATTATTAAACAAATATGTCAAAACTTTCATTCACCCTTTGATTACATATATAGTGGTAGAGCAAATGCTAAAAGCATATAGAGAAATGCAATGGAAATGATTTCACTACAGAAATTCACCAGAAATATTTTTACTATCTGTTGTAACCTAGGAAAGGTTACTTAATAGAATAGTCAAATGGAGGTTGGTAATGAATGATAATACTTAGGACAAGAACAAAAAATATAAGATTCGCCAGTGGTGCGTAGAAGTAGTCAACTGCTAGAAGTGAGTAAAGTGAATTCCACAATGAATCTCCAACTGCAGACCAACATACAGTATTCACTACTGTATTTATGGGAATGGGGGCATATCTATTATTGTCCATAGGTATGCTACAACACTATCATAAAAGACTGAAGGTAGATTTTTTTTTAAAGAAATATGTCTGAAATTTCATTCACTTTCATCATTATATAATTTGTGTTAAAGTCGTCTGAAGATCACATGAGCATGAAACTAAAGTAATGAATTGGGGTGTCCTTTGATAGGAGTTAACGCTTGAAGCATTTTTTTTTTCACTCAGTCTAGGTAATCTGGGTGTTGAGCACTTTCCTTTACTAAGTAGGTAGGTGTTTGCTTTGATTTAAAATTTTATTATGTTCTTTTTAATAATTTTTTCAATATTAGTGGTACAGTTATAACTTAGTTTTAGTGTATTTCTGTTAAAAATCTTGCTAAGTGGATTATTTCTGGGGAATTGTTTCTCAATTAAATTAAGAAACTTCTGCTCTAACTTAGTACTATAGCTGTAACAATAAACTTGAAAAAATTATTAAAAAACATAATAAAATTTTTAATCAATACAAAGACCTGAATAATAATTGTCATTCCAAAGCAACAAATGCAGATAATACTAACAAGAGTAATTGTAGAAATTCTAACAAATGTCAATTGCAAAAACGATGTCAAACAGACTCACTTGTTTACCTAAGCACTATTTCTACTATAGAAAATCCAACAGTCAAAAACATTTTATATCAGGAGTACCAAGAATTCCTTTAAAACTAGATGGTACCAGCATGTATTATCTTTCTCAAATAACATGTACTGAAATAGGACATCTCTTCCTAAATATTTTTTGAACTTAAAAGAAGTTAATAGAACCCCTATGGTAAAATGGAAATACTAAAAAGAAAACTAGATCTTTAAATGAACCATGCTTCTTGTGTCTACATGAAAAATAAGAAATCAAATTTGCTGACAAAAAAATCCTGATTAAAGAGAAGCAGTGAATTAACTGTAAATTGCTGACAGTTTATCTTTTACCTTAAAATATAGTTAAATTTCTAAAAATTATGTATTACCATTTCTTATGGACATAATTTATTCGTATATATAATGGTCCACCCTTTACGGGTAATTACCTCATTCTGTTTATTCAGATTTAATATTGCTGTCCAGTTAGTATTATTAATATCTTATATAGATTTCCATATTTTTTTTTTTTTTTTTTTTTTTTTTTTTTTTTACAGGCCTCTTTAAGAAACTTCCTGAATAAAAAAATTTTTTTTTTTATTTTTTCTGTTAACTTTATGTCTGATTAACTTACCCCTCCCTTCAATACACTTTCAAAAAATTGAACATGTCATATTTGCCTACAATCACGATACATTTGTTGCCGACATAATTTCTGCAATCATCAAGGTTGGCCTGTCTATGGTCCAGTTTATCATGACATGAAAAAATAACT